>KQ987284.1:87568-114670 GCA_001598015.1 Dorcoceras hygrometricum
TTGTAGAGAGGAGAGGGGCGGCGGCTACAATTAGGTTTAGGGTTTATGAGAGTGTGTTAAGTGTTAAGTCTAGGCTTAATTCTACCTTAATTAGAATTAAAGGTGGACTTGGACCGGCCCAATGGGCCCGGGTCCAAATGACGATATCCATCGCTGCGACTTCATCGTAACTCCGATCGCCGATCAGATCGGACCGATCGACTCAGTTTCCAAAACTGAATGTTATGATATGAAAAACAATTTTTCAGATCATCCAACCCTAAATTGCAAAATGACCGTTTTGCCCCTCAACAGCGTCAAATCCCGGTTTGACCCCTGTTGACTTTTAGGAAGTCGCA
This sequence comes from Dorcoceras hygrometricum, assembly GCA_001598015.1. NCBI lineage: Eukaryota > Viridiplantae > Streptophyta > Magnoliopsida > Lamiales > Gesneriaceae > Dorcoceras > Dorcoceras hygrometricum. The sequence goes on from KQ987284.1 coordinate 87,907, forward strand.
CTTCCCGAAATCCTCTTCTCGTGCTCAACACATTGGGCTGAGTATCCGTGTGAGAATCTCGAATCTAGTACTTGTGTGACCCTCAATGGTTCAGGGATACATCTAGCCGTAGGCCCACAACTATTGTGGCTCCGGAATCACAATTCCGGACCTGCCCAACGGATCATGGTAAAGCGTCTAGCAACATCGCTCCATGATCCCCTAGGTATCACTGATAGTGCCTGCAAGAACCAGTCGGTCGTGGTTAGCATACAGTACGGTCCTTTCAATCCATATATCCCGATCAGATCAACGACCATTGGTAAATCGAGAGTCGCTATAGATCCGATAGCTATGCATACATCTTGGAGATCGAATAGTGACATCGCGAGTGTAACTAGGTAAACACATTTACCTAAAACACTTCTAGTACTCTGGCCAGAGATTTATACACTATTATCCCCTCAGATAGCATAGGATATCCACGCATGTCTGCGAGCGGTGAATCCTCGAAAACGATGCATCGACTCCTACATGCATCGGGGTCTCACCCAATCCCGACGCCCTGTGACCCCAAGTGAGTCGGCAAACGGGTCAAAGTGAGACGCCTATCATGTAGAGTCTCAATGACGTTTCGAGTCGTGAGGACTAATCAGTACAACCAAGACCTCGGACTTATCCACTCACAAATGGTAACCACTTGGAAAGTCCGAACGAGGGTAGTTCGATAGATCACCAGGTCACTATCTATCTGCATGCTCAGAACATCACAATGTTCCCTACCAATGAAACATGGTACTTCGCATCGCAGATACTAGTCTCGAACTCGGGCGGCCTTATCCTCATTTTGACGGCCCAAACGACTAGGAACACGTTCAGAATACACAGCGACTATTAGATGTGTTTCATGATAGCCGTCATACCCACTATCACATCCAACATACGCTTTAGTGTATTCTAGGTCTTTACTCAACACAATTGTAAATCATTACACACATAATGAAAGTAAAGAACGCCATACAAACTAACTACATACACAAGAGTTTTACGTCATCGTGCTTGGACGGGACCTGTGTTGGAAAGGTTTTGAGATTCATTCACTATACAATGAATGTGAATGAATCCCTGTGTGTGAGAATTACAGTGTATCGACTCAACTCTCGAATTAATACATCTCACACACAAGGAAGTGATCCTAAATGAGCTAATACAGATTCAGCAGTCGACACAATAAGCTCCTCTCAAGAATGATTGTCGACTGCTTCATCTTCCTGTGTTCTTCCCTCTGTTGTTGTCTCCTTTTTGATTTTCTCTTTTATGTGCAACAACAACTTTCAACAGTCAATCTTTTTACTCTCGTCTCACCAACGTCAAACTTCTTCCTTAAAATATTCTCCCTTAAATAGCGTCTGCTTGAATATGGCCGTTAGACAGTGAATTCAAATCTGTTCTGCGCTTGTCAAGGCCAAATTGTCGTCTTTCCATTTCCGTGCAAACTTCCTCTGTAAATTGTACTATTTCCCAGAATAGTACAAATCTTGTTCCCTTGAATTGAGGCAATTGCACGAATCTATTTCAGTCATTGATTCTTTCCATCTTGAGCGTTGAATGCTTGCAACGGCTGATACTTCAAGTACTGCGACTGGATAAGCAAAGCTTGCGACTGGATGCATAGCAACAGCTGGTTCATAGAAGCTCTCGACTGGATGTGCTGTTGCTACCAACTGCTGATTAACATTTGATTTGCCCTCCAACTGGTCATCATTTGATTTACACCAGCTGGTTGTGTCATCACAAACCATCTGCTGAATCTTAGCGCGAAGGAAAAACGCTGTCGTACCAACTTATGTAAACAACATCGTTTTGCTATCGCTAACTTGAGTCCCCTCGACTGGTTGCACTGTACCTACCTGCTGGTCATTCTTAGAAGAAGTACCTGATGGTTCTTTGTAAGTCCAAGACGCCGTCGTTTCTCTTAAATCAAGCGCTGTCGTTTTGCAGTCCTTAGCAAAACACGCTATCCACCAAATGCTTGCGCCTGCTGGTCATTGCCATCGCAAAATCTTCCTGCTGATTCTTATCGCGAATGCAAAACGCTGTCGTTCCAACTTATTTAAGCGACATCGTTTTGCAATCGCCAACTTCACATATCATCTGCTGAATCTTTGTCTTTGCGCTTATGCTGAATCCATTCAACTGTAGCCATCTGCTGAACTCTAACCATCAGCTGATTCTTTAGCACGACGTCGCTTTCTTCACTGTTACGTTTGCTGTTGTCAGCTTCTTGTTCAACATTGCTCATCAGCTGTCGACAGCTTCTTGAATAGCGACTGTCAACAGATTCATCAACAGTACTTATAATCTCGAATGCTAACAGATTCGTCAACAGTAATATGAAGCGCGACTGCTAACAGATTCGTTAGCAGTAATATGAATCGCGACTGCTAACATAACAGTAATATGAATGGCAACTGCCGCCAGCTTCGTGAATAGTAACTGACAACAGCTTCTTCAACAGTAACTAGCGACTCTCTTCTCATCTGCTGATTGTGATGACGTCATCCTTGCTGCTCATTGCTTTCTCCAGAATGTATGCTGACGTCATCACTACTGATACTAGCTCTTGTTAACGCTCCACTGAACAACTTCTTCTTCGATCTATTTCTCCAGCAGACTTCTCAATTCCTGTTCCAGCTGGTTCAACTTGGCCTCCGCCTGATTTCGAACACCTGACTTAACTTTGGACGTCTCCATTGCTAATCCAGCTGCCGTCTAAATGAATGCACCAAACCAACTGCTGAACTTATATTGAGAACTATCGGCTGGACAGATTACTGCTACTGCTGATTGGCATCTGCATGGGACTCGCGCATCCCGTCAGTTCATCAAGCGAAAAACCGGTTCTATATTAAAACAAATTAACTGGCCTTCATAAACAAGCTTCTCAAAACAGTTAAAACATTTAAAAACATAGCACATGTGTTTTAAAATTAGTGCTCGTTCAAGAACAACCTGCTCTGATACCAATTGTTGGTCCCTGTTTTTCGAAGGAACTTAGCAGCCGCTGATTTAAAATAAGCTATTAAATATTTTCGCTCTGCTTGGAGCTGCAATAGCTCAAGGTTCTTGAACATTTAAAATCACAGAGCACCGGAGACAGATCTGATATGATTTAAAAATCATGCGGAAAATACCAGAACTGAATCCTATATTTTAAAACGATTCAAACAGATTTATGTGCAACATAAATCTGTTCGAAACTGTGCAAGTGCTTGTGTGCTAACTGTATGCGATGCTAAGTATAAAATGCAAGTGCTGAACTGTAAACGTGTATTATGCGTGCTAAAATAATGCGAGTGCTGAAAGCTTAAAGAACACGATACACAATATTTGTTTCTGGAAGTTCGGACCTCAATGTCCTACATCTCCCCTTCTTCCACCTCGGAAGGATCCACTAGAAGATTTGATCTTACAACTCGTGTACAGACCCGATCCCACAACCAGCAGCTGTGAGAACTCCTAGACTCCACAAATGCACACCAGCCGCAACTGTGTGACTAACTACATACACATGAGTTTTACGTCATCGTGCTTGGACGGTAACTGTGTTGGAAGGTTTTGAGATTCATTCACCAATGGATGTGAATGAATCTCTGTGTGTGAGATTTTACAATGAAGCTCTCAACTCTCTGTTTCTCACACACTAGGGAAATTGCTCTACACAAGCTAATTAAAACTCAGCAATCGACTCTCGTGAAAGCTCCTCTCTAATGGCGGTCGATTGCTTCATCTTTCTGTTTATTTTCCCTCTGCTGGTGCACTGTGCAATCAATGTATTTTCTGTGACAGCCTCACAGTAACCAACCCTCTTCAATGGCGCTTCTCGAAATATATAAGCCTCTGTTCGAATATAGCCGTTAGATAAATTCCAAATCTCTTCTGCGCTTGTCAAGGCCAAATTGTCGTCTTTCCATATCCGTGCAACGCTCCTCTGTAAATTGTACTATTTCCCAGAATAGTAAAAATCTTGTTCCCTTGAATTGAGGCAATTGCACGACTTTATTTCAGCCATTGATTCTTTCCATCTTGAGCGTTGAATGCTTGCAACGGCTGATACTTCAAGTACTGCGACTGGATACGCAAAGCTTGCGACTGGATGCATAGCAACAGCTGGTTCATAGAAGCTCTCGACTGGATGTGCTGTTGCTACCAACTGCTGATTAACATTTGATTTGCCCTCCAACTGGTCATCATTTGATTTACACCAACTGGTTGTGTCATCGCAAACCATCTGCTGAATCTTAGCGCGAAGGCAAACGCTGTCGTACCAACTTATGTAAACAACATCGTTTTTCTATCGCTAACTTGAGTCCCCTCGACTGGTTGCACTGTAGCTACCTGCTGGTCATTCTTAGAAGAAGTACCTGCTGGTTCTTTGTAAGTCCAAGACGCCGTCGTTTCTCTTAAATCAAGCGCTGTCGTTTTGCAGTCCTTAGCAAAACACGCTATCCACCAAATGCTTGCGCCTGCTGGTCATTGACATCGCAAAATCTTCCTGCTGATTCTTATCGCGAATGCAAAACGCTGTCGTTCCAACTTATTCAAGCGACATCGTTTTGCAATCACCAACTTCACATATCATCTGCTGAATCTTTGTCTTTGCGCTTCTGCTGAATCCATTCCACTGTAGCCATCTGCTGAACTCTAACCATCTGCTGATTCTTTAGCACGACGTCGCTTTCTTCACTATTACGTTTGCTGTTGTCAGCTTCTTGTTCAACATTGCTCATCAGCTGTCAACAGCTTCTTGAATAGCGACTGTCAACAGATTCGTCAACAGTACTTATAATCTCGACTGCTAACAGATTCGTAAACAGTAATATGAAGCGCGACTGCTAACAGATTCGTTAGCAGTAATATGAATCGCGATTGCTAATAGATTCGTTAACAGTAATAGATTTCGAACACCTGACTTAACTTTGGACGTCTCCATTGCTAATCCAGCTGCCGTATACAATGATGAACTAAACCAGCTGCTGAACTTAATCTTGTCAAACAATCTGCTGGACAAAAATTTAGCTGCTTATCTTCTTTGCGCAATATGCTTCTTCCTGCTGATATCTGCACACTCCAGTGTAATTGTTAGAAACACAATAACAGGTTTTGTGTAATTCAAAACTTAATCAGGATCTGTCAAAACAGATCCATCACTATTCGATCTCCAAGATGTATGCATAGCTATCAGATCTCTAGCGACTCTCGATTTACCAATGGTCGTTGATTTGATCGGGATATATGTGTTGAAAGGACCGTACTGTACGCTAACCACGACCAACTGGTTCTTGCAGGCACTATCAGTGATACCTAGGGGATCATGGCGCGATGTTGCTAGGCGCTTTGCCATGATCCGTTGGGCAAGTCCGAAATCGTGATTTCGGAGCCGCAATGGTTGCGGGCCCACGGCTAGCTGTATCCCTGAACCATTGAGGGTCACACAAGTACTAGATTCATGATTCCCGCATGGAAAATGAGCTCAATGTGTTGAGCATAAGAAGAGGATTTTAGGGAGTGCGACTTCCTAAAAGTCAACAGGGGTCAAATTGCGATTTCCCGCTGTTGAGGGGCAAAACGGTCATTTTGGACTAGGTATCTGAAAAATGGTTTTTCACATCATAATACTCAATTTTGGAAACTGAGTCGATCGGTCCGATCTGATCGGAGATCGGAGTTGTAATGAAGTCGCAGTGATGGATATCGTCATTTGGACCCGGGCCCGTTGGGCCGGTCCAAGTCCATTGCTAGTCTACTTATAATAGACTTAGGGATTCATTAAAACAACACAACAACTCATAACCTAGCCTCCATCTAGACCACTCGGCCGCCCCTCTCCTCTCGCCCCCTCTCTCGGCCGCGCCGCCGCCCAAGTGCCGCCGCCCCGCCGCCGCATACGTTGATCGGACTTGTTCCGATCAGCTTGACGAGGAGTTTCCGTCCGTGCCAAAATCCGTCGGCTTTCTAGTGCAGGCTGATTGGAGGAAGATTGTTTCCGGTCGTGGACCTAATTGACGATCTATCGCCGCCTACAGTTTGAAGTGCCGATTTCCTCGTGAAACTGGTCGGAGCCAGGCGCCTAGACGCCAGTAAGGTAACTATCTACGAACACCCTATGAATGTTTGTAGATTTTATTAAATGTATTGAACACTTTCCGGGCAAATTTTTGTTTTTCCGCTGCACCCTGGGAAGTGGGATCCGGATCCGCCACCGTATACCAACAGCTTCAACTTAGACCGGCGCACTTGATTAAGTCGTTAGAAACATAACAATAGGTTTTGTGTTTATCAAAATTAAGATCTGTTCTGTTACACAGATCCAACAAACGATACGTTAGAAACATAACAATAGGTTTTGTGTTTATCAAAATTAAGATCTGTTCTGTTACACAGATCCAACAAACGATACAACGAAATAGAACAAACAACACGATACAACAACGAAATTTACATGCTTAAAGATCTTCTTTCTCATTGTCCTGTAGAAGCGTGTTTTCATTGTTTTTAATTTCAAATCTTCTGTAATGATTTCATTTTTAATTGATAAAATTATCTTAAAGCCTTTCATCAGTCGAATATAATGCTCATGTGCTGTCTAGAAGAGAAACTAGGAGTTTAGTTTCGGGTGTTGTCGGTTTAGGATACATTGTATTTTACTCAAAGCATTCTAATGAATCCTTCCAGTTTGGAAGAAGGAGAGACGTAGAAGCTTGCTTCGAACTTCCAGAAACAAACATCGACTCTTATCTGTTCTTACGATTTTATTTTAAACATATTCTTTCTTTACTGTTCACCGTTTGATTGAAATATTTTCACATAATTTTTTATTTCTCAAGAAGTAGATTATATTGAGTATTGGAGTCAGCTGATAATCAAGTTTTATTTTAAATACATTTTATAAACACAAAGTTTTTAAAAGAATTTATTCACTTCCAGCTAAACTCTAATATGTTGTTTTTTTGGTCCTACATCTGATATGTTGTTTTTTGGTCCTACACTTTTTGCTCCTGATCAATCTATAATTATTTAATTTATTAATTTAATTATTAAATTTATTCATTTAATATACCGTTATTGAATTTGATACTTTAATTTCTTCATTTCAAGATAAGAAGAGAATTGTTTTATAAAAATTATATTTGTATACACTTCTTGATACATGTGAAAAACGTATATGTATAAATACATTGGACAAAGAGAATATTAATATTAGTTAATAATTTTTTATTGGTAATTTAATAAAACTAAAGTTTATCAATAAATTTATAAACTAATGTAATATATATTATTAATAAATTACCAAATATGAAATGTTTCTAATTATGATTGTATGGATATGTTTATAAAAGTTGAGTTTTAAAAACTTAAAGCAACAGTGGGGCATAATAGGTTTGGTTCACTACTGGATCCCCCTTAGCTTTGGACTTTGATGTAGCCAAATTATCTCAGTCGACGATCAACCACCACCTCGGGAGCTCGGGACGTCTGGATTGCTGGTGAATGGAATTTGGTTCTTTGGGATGCCTGCATCCACATATCACAAGTTGAAGGGCGTCGAAAGTGTGTCCGGTGAAACCCCTCTGATGCTTAAGTTAGCCAGGATGCGATAGCAAAAAGAGAGAATGTGTGCTGAGAGCAAAGAATACGAGAATGTGTGTGTTATAGAGAGGCTAGGCGGTGGAGATGAGCATATCCCGAAGAATATTCACGTAAGCGAGTATCTCGAGCGAGATACTCTCCGCGATCCTCGGTGTTCTTGTCGTTCAGACAAGGAAAGACGTATCCGGACTGGATTCTCAAATAAGGAAAGTCGTATCAAGACTGGATTCTGGTAGACATGACACTGTCCTAGGGAAACATTCCCGAGAACGAGTCCTCGGGCGACTTCCCGATCTTAGCACTGTAGGTCAGGGTTTGGAGCGTGATGCTCGATCCCTGGATCTCGAGGTGGTAATAGGGGGCATCAGGAGTATCCTCGCCACGAGTCCTAGACAAAGGATTTAAGTATAGGATTGTGTAGCTGAGGTCGGGACCCTAGCTGAAATCCTCCATTCTGCAGAACAATCGCGACCCTCTGACGTCGCACCTCAGCCACTGATGGACGGTCAGGAAGGGGTCGGTCTTGTGCTTTCTGAAGAAGACCACGATCCACGTGATGACGCATCTCAGCCATTGATAAGATATGAACGGACGGTCCAGATGAGATAGACCCGACTACCGAGGCGACGTTTGGAGTTCCCCAGATGATCGGGATCGTTGGTGGGCGTGAGATCGGACGATCGTGGTTCATCCAGTTTTCCTATAAATATGTGAATTTTTCTCCTCATTTCTCACTTTCACTTTCCACCGCACCGTTACTCTGCCCAAATTCTCTCTCGTCCCTGAGCTCTCGATCTGTTCTTCATCTCCTACTCACAAAACTTAGTAAGTTTTTGCTCCTTTGAAAATGTCTACTCCTAGTGATAGCGCGGTAAGTAGCACGACCGCGTCGGTAGATAGCGTCCCTGTAGGTCCCGAGACCAAGAAACCCTGGCTCCCCAATCAGGCCGAGCTGGGGTCCTTGAGCTTACCCTGGTATGAGGAGAAATCCTGGCACCGAGGAGAGGGCCCATCACCCTTCCCCCGACTTCCATTCCTTCTACATCAACTAACTAGAGATGGGACTCCAGTTTCCTATCCCAAGGTTCATCACCTCCCTATTCCAACACATCAAAGTTAGCCCGAGCCAGTTGGCCCCTAACTCGTATAGCTTCCTCCTCGCCCTGGATGTCCTCCTCAGCTACTTCAATATCCCCCTCATTCCTTACGTCCTCATGCAACTGATCCAGATTAAGAGACTAGGACCAGGGAAATTTTACCTTTCCCATAACGTGCACCAAACGTTCATCGGGGGGAACCCGAGCTCCCACAAGGGATGGATGAGCCGGTTCTTTTACGTTAGGCGGATCGGGAGGAGAAGGAACCCATGGGGGTGTGAGATGTCATGGAGAGATAACGTGTATACCTTCACACCCTCGACCACCGAGCGATCCCCCAACCTGATCTCCTTCCTTGATGCTATGCACGATAAATGCTACAGCGCTTCCGAGCTGGTTAAGGAAGACCTCCTGTGCCATTTCGAGTTCAGCAGGAAGGGGGTCAAGCTGGTCGGGGACCTAGGTATCACCGCGTCTTGCCTTATCCTTGTCATCACACGTTGTATCCAAACTCATGTTTCTCCTTATATGGTATCTAACTTGCCTCTTTTTTTGCAGCTGAACGTATTGGCAAGGCGGCACTTTTGAAGGCCCTGAAGGAGCTTCCTGAGGAGGGATACTCGGGGGCGGCCGAGCCTCCGATGAAGGTCATGAAGAAGATGAAGGCCACCTCGTTTACCGAGAAGGAGGCCAAGCGCCACAAGAAGAAGGAGGCCTCCACCTCACAGGCGCAGCCCACTCCTACCGCCGAGAAGCACCAGGCGCCGATGCCTCCGGTCTCGATGAGAAAGGAGCATCGAGCCTCGAAGCCTCCATCCCCGACGTCTCCAGTGAGTGTCTAGGCCATTCCTGAGGTCCCCACCTCTGGGGTGGGGCCGAGGACGGAGACGGGTCCTGGCCGAGCTCCCGCCATCAATCTCTATGAGGACTCCCTGGTGGTTTCCACCTCCAGATCCATGGCGACGGGACTTCTTTGCAACATGATCCTGAACAGGGACGTTGCCCGAGTGCGGAACGCCACTCCGAGGCCATGGGATTATTCACGGCCCAAATTTGCAGTGATATGTCCATGATCTTCTCAAGATCTTACCTCATGCTTGTGTTAGCATTATGATCTTCGAATTTTACATAGGAAATGGTTAGGGGCGGCGAGGTGATTAGCCGCCTCACCCAGGCTCAATTGGAGGTGAACGACACTCGTAAGTCTTTTGATGAGATGCTGGAGCACCAAACCGAGATGGAGATGCAGCTCGCCGACCTGGAGACGGCAAGGGCCCAGGAGAACAGGGCGGCGGAGGTCGAGAATAAGGCACTGGAGGCCCAGGTGAAGGGGTTGATGGCCGAGAAGGAGGCCCTGGCTACTAACAAGGAGGCTCTCGAGGCCAAGAAGAGGGTGATAGGGATCGAGCTCGATGCTCTGCTTGCTAAGAAAATTGTAGTGGAGGTCGAGTTTGATGAGACCAAGGCCCGAGCTGAGGCAGAGATCGGGCGCCTAAGGAATGAGATCGCGAACGCATGGGGCCTTGGCAAGGAGGAGTTCTTGAAGTCCTCTGAGTTTGACGATGTGTGCGCTAAGAGGTCTCTGGCCTACTTCGAAAGCGGCTTCAAAAGTTGCGTAGCTCAATTCCGAGCTAATGGCTACTCCGAGGAGGAGAACCCAGCTCCCTTCCTTAGCGTGGCCTGGGCATTGGATGAGCTGCCCGATGATGAATAGGAGGCTGATGATGGAGCTGATGAAGATGCCTCGGGAGATGAGGCCACTCTCCCGAACAATGATTGTATTTAAATTTTCCAGTGTACTGTAAATTCTGATGTTCTATTGAAATTCCACTTTCGTATTATTTCCTTTCCTCCGAGCTGTTATGTGAGGACTGTAAATTTATCGGTTTGATTAGTGGCGTGTTACAAGCAGATTTGAGGAATTAGCCCGATTTAGTCTCGTAAGATGTTTGAGCAGATTTGATTTGGTATGAGGAATTAATTGGAGAAATATGCCTAATGGTTTGTCGGGTGTTTGGCCTAGGAATATTGGTCAAAGCTGTTTGTGAGATCAGCTTTGGACGTGGGTAGATTTGAGTATATGAGCTTCGAATTTGATTTAGAAGTGTAGCCGGTGTGTATCGTGAGTAAGGGAGAGCGTTAGCGCTGAGCAGATTTGGTATATTGTTTATCGCTGGAGTTCAGATTTGGAGAACGCGAGTGAATTAGAAGCGCTGGGAGAATCGGTTTTGGTTCGCGGTTTGAGTAGACCGGTTTGTTATTTTTCAGATTTGTGTAAAATCTGGGTGTTCATATCTGTCCCTAGTGTGAATGAGAGTGTTTTCTTACGCGTGAAGCGAAATGATGTCGTTTTGGATTACCCGGGTATGCGCGGGTTAAGTATAGGTGATGCGATGTCATTTGGCATATATCAGATTTGGCGTTGTTTGAGTATGAGTGATGCGGCGTCGTTTAGCGAAGCATCAGATTTGATGAGAAATGGACTCTGGTGCAACGTCGTTTGATGAAAGCCAGATCTGGATGTTTGCGAGCGGGTCTATGGTACGGGTGATATGTTTGGGAATCCTACGTGACGTCGTTTGGTGGTCGCGCGCTAGTATAGCGTAGAGAAGTCAGATCTGAGTTAGCGCTAAGATCTGATGTAGCACTGAGATCTGAATGTTGGATTCAGCTTTGACTTGAGTGGTTGAGTTTCACCGAAGCATTGACTGGACTATAAATAAGTGTTGACCAACACTTAGTGAATTCGAGACCCGACATTTCTTATCCTCTTCTCGAGAGCTTCTCAAACCCTTACTGTTCATTCGAACCCTTTTCTCCGTCAATTGCCGTCGATTTACGCCGTAGTTTGGAGCAAGATTGGTGGCGCTAAGCTCGTCTCCTCAAGACCTTTCGATTGATACCAGTTTGGAGACTTGAGTCGACATGTTGAAGGAGCACGAAATAGTTGCAGGATTCGAATATCTTCGCGATTGTTGACCAACAGTTCTTCTGTTCTTTAGAATCTTTGAATTTGAGCTTGTAGGCATCTTCCGTTGGATTTCTGGTGAGCTGGTAGAGCAGCAGATTTGAGTAAGCTGCTGGTGCCGTGTATTCCAGTGAAATCTGTCGAGTTAGAATCTTTTTTGAGGTACGAATTGAGCTAGATTTAGCAGCTTGAATATCAGCTTTGGAATAATTCTTTCGTGTTGAATTGCTGTGATCTGGGTGCTGGTATTGACTGCTTGTTTATGAGGCTGATTATATGCTCTTATCTGTCTGTGTGCCTGTGAGTTATATGCATTGAAATAAGCATGATTGTGTTGTGCATTCACGCATACATATTGAGCCTGATCCTCTTGTGAACTGATTTCCTTTGTGCGTTGTGATCGGCCGACTGAGCCGTCGTGCCTGAAAGGTCCAATGCTGATATTGATGTGGTGGTCGGTTGATTTGTCGTGTTTGAATACCACTATACTGTGATGGGCGGCTGATCCGTCGAACCTGAATATCACAGGATTTGATTCTGCACAGCTGAGTCGTTTTGCCTTGCCTACCGATGATTCTTGGTAGCCCTCATGCATTGCACGTTTGAAATATTGCATGACTGATATATTTGTTGCTTTTTAGATTCTCTTCGTACTGAGGTTTGACCTCGTTCTTTTTCCTTGTTTTTGGGCTGCGTTGGTCTGTGTTGGCCTTTGAAGTATGTATTTGGGGATCTTGATTTGTATTTACCTGTATTTGTTGTTATTGAGGTTGTTGGATTTTTGAGTTAAATCCTATTTTAATTATGAATGTATTTTTAAGAGATGATTTACGTTCAGGCCCAAAACGAAAATTTTTAGCCCTATTTTAATGCTTCCGCATAATTGTGATTAATTGAGTAATTAATCTGAGATTTAGTGTACCGAGCCTGACATTTTGGTATCAGAGCTTAAACTGGGATAATCTCTATTTCTTTTTCATCGCACTCGAGTATAGGCACAGAGTTTGAGCTTTTGCTTGTGATTGACTCTGTGATTTCTATGATGTTGATATCTGCCTCTGTGATTTATCTACTGGTTGGTTCTTACCTTGAGTTTTGGTAGATGCCGCCGAGGAGAGGTAGAAGTAGAATCGCTAGGCAGACTGGTGAGGAGTCTAGGGCTCCCAAGAGTGATGAGGATGTTGAGCAGCAGAGTGTACCTTTGCATCGTCGTGATAGACAGACAGAGGTGGAAGATGTGACTAGACAGATTGGTGAGACGGGACTAGTGTCGACTAGGTTCCAAAGGATGAATCCCCCTACGTTCACTGGCGTCAAGAGTGGTCTGATGGCTGAAGGCTGGTTGGAACACATGGAGGAATTGTTTGATACGGTGGAGTACACCAGGAGAAGAGACTAAAGTTGACTGTCTTGCAGTTGAGGGATCATGCTCAATGTTGGTGTAAAGGTACTTCCCGAGTCATGAGAGAGAGTGGTGCTTTGATTTCTTGGGAGAGCTTCTGTGCAGCTTTTCGACAGGAGTATACCCCTGAGTCCTACTACAATAATCGTGAGCGGGAGTTCGATAATCTGAAGCAAGGGAGCATGAGAGTAGCTGAGTACGCTAGAAAATTTTCTTTGCTTCTGTCATATGTACCCCACGTTGCTAACCATGAGAGGACAAAGAGGAACAAGTTTCTGAGAGGTTTGAGGCCTGATTTGTTCCGAATGGTGTTAGCTGGTTCTCCTGCGACTTATGCTGAGGCAGTGGATAGGGCGGCGGACATTGAGGAGAGTCTGTTGGAAGCGCAGAATCAGGTTCAGCCGACAGCTGGACGTACTTACCAACCTGTGCCCGAAGCGATGCCATCGTTTCAGCCACCTCAGACTTCGCAGCAGTCAAATCGCCAAAGGTTTAAGCCTTGAGGAGCAATTCAAGAGACGATCGAATTCGAGTTCGTCTGGTTCTGTTAGCTCTGGTGGTACTGGCTGTGGAGGTGTGTCGTGTGGACATTGCGGAGGTCGTCATATGACTTCACAATGCCGTGGAGTTCAAGGTCCTTGTCATAGGTGTGGACAACCTGGTCATTTCGCTAGAGTTTGTCCTTTTCCTGGAGGACAACTTTCGAATCAGTCACAGCAAGGTTCAGCTGGTGGTTCTTCGCACAGATCACAACCTTTTGCTCAGTCCCAACGATTAGGATTCCAACCACGAGAACCGTCTAGGTTCGGAGGATCTTCTAGACCTCAGTTTCCGGGACCGCAGCAAGCTCAGGTGAATGCCTTGATGAGAGAGCAAGTTGATGATATGCCTGAAGGAGTTATTGCAGGTACTTGTGCTATCTTTGATTTTCCTGCACGAGTTTTCTTTAATACAGGAGCATCACACTCCTTCATATCTGATTTGTTTGTGCATGAGTGTGGGTTGAGCTCTACCCCACTGTGTGATGTTGTATCTGTTTCTACTCCTGCTGGTGTGTGGTTGATGTCCCGAGAAGTGGTTTTGGATTGTGTGATTAGATTTGATGATAATGTGTTGGTGACTAACCTGATTGCCTTGGAGATTAGATATTTTGATTGTATCTTGGGTATGGATGTGTTGTCCAGTTATAGAGCGACCGTTGATTGTTTCCATTGTGTAGTGAGGTTTAGATCTCCATTTGGAGAGAAGTGGGATTTCTACGATGCTAATTCGCGATCGAAGATTCCACTATTGTCGGTCATGGAGATGTTTAGTCTGTTGTTGCTAGAGAAGTCTGGGTTCATTATATATGCCCTGGATGTTTCCCGAGAATCACGGATAGAGTTGAGTGATGTCCCGATTGCTCGAGAGTTCCCGGATGTGTTTCTGGATGAGATTCTTGGTTTCCCTCCGAGACGAGAGATTGACTTCAGCATAGAGTTGGTGCCAGGAACAGCCCCGATTTCGAGATCCCCTTATCGGTTGGCGCCAGCTGAGTTGAAAGATCCCAAGGATCAGTTGCGTGATCTTTTGGAGAAGGGATTTATTAGGCCGAGTATGTCGCCGTGGGGAGATCCGATTCTCTTTGTGAAGAAGAAGGATGGATCTATGAGGATGTGTGTTGACTTCGGCAGTTGAATATAGCGACGATTAAGAACAAGTATCCTTTGCCGAGGATTGATGATCTGCTCGATCAGTTTCAGGGATCGGCAGTGTACTCTAAGATTGATTTGCGATCTGGTTATCATCAGTTGCGGATTAGAGACGCTGATGTGGCGAAGACGGCGTTCGCTAGATATGGACATTATGAGTTTCTGGTGATGCCTTTTGGATTAACGAATGCTCCTGCTGTCTTCATGGATTTGATGAATCGCGTCTTTTGTGAGTACATTGATCATTTTGTGATTGTCTTCATAGAGGATATCTTGGTGTATTCGAGGAATTTCAGAGAGCATAAAGAACACTTGAGTTTGGTGTTGCAGAAACTAAGAGACTCACAGTTGTATGCGAAGTTCAGCAAGTGTGAATTCTGACTGGATAAATTAATCATTTTGGGTCATGTCATATCTGCAGAAGGTATTTCGATGGATCCTAGTAAAGTCGAAGCAGTTCTTAACTGGGAGCGACCTAGGAATGTTTCAGAGATTCGTAGTTTCTTGGGTTTGGCTGACTATTATAGAAGTTTCATTGAGAGTTTTTCTTCGATAGCCAAACCGATGATGCAGTTGACCCAGAAGGATAGAAGATTTCTGTGGCCAGATGAATGTGAGTCAAGTTTCCAGTTGCTTAAGGAGAAGTTGACTACTGCTCCTGTGTTGGCTTTGCCTTCGGGTTCTGGAGGTTTTGTTGTTTGTTCTGATGCTTCTCTAAATGGTTTGGGTTGTGTATTAATGCAGAACGGGCGAGTGATAGCTTCTGCGTCTCGATAGTTGAAGCCCCATGAGACGAGATATCCCGTTCATGATTTGGAATTGGCCTCCACTGTTTTGCGTTGAAGATTTTTTGGCTTTGCCTTCGGGTTCTGGAGGTTTTGTTGTTTGTTCTGATGCTTCTCTAAATGGTTTGGGTTGTGTATTAATGCAGAACGGGCGAGTGATAGCTTCTGCGTCTCGATAGTTGAAGCCCCATGAGACGAGATATCCCGTTCATGATTTGGAATTGGCCTCCACTGTTTTTGCGTTGAAGATTTGGCGTCACTATTTGTATGGTGAGCAATTTGTGGTGTACACGGACCACAAGAGTTTGAAGTATATCTTCACTCAGTCATATCTGAATATGAGGCAACGTCGTTGGATGGAGTTGCTCAAGGATTTTGACTGTGAGATTCAGTATCAGCCCGGGCGGATGAACTTAGTGGCGGATGCTTTGAGAAGGAAAGCCCAGCATGCGATGTTGACGTCATTGAGTATATCCAAAGTCCATGAGCATTTGGGGACTTCTGGATGTCATTTTCAACCAGAGTATTGGTATTTCGTGGTTTCATCTCTTGAGGTTGAACCACAGATTGTTGCAGACATTAGAGCAGCGCAGAGGACTGACCCATATATTCATGAGTTGAAGATTAAGGCTCGGAATGGTCAGTTAGAGGATTTTACTGTTGCTTCTGATGGATGCTTGAGATTTCGTGGTAGACTGGTTGCTTTGAATTTGATTGATTTGAAGGAAACCATCTTGAATGAGACCCATTGTAGTCATTACAGTGTGCATCCGGGTGAGAAGAAGATGTATCATGCCTTGAAGTCTCACTACTGGTGGGAAGGTATGAGGAATGACATCTCCGGATTTGTAGCTCGTGTTTGAACTGTCAACAGGTCAAGGTCAAGAGAATGAGACCTGGTGGATTGCTACAGAGTTTAGAAGTGCCTCAATGGAATTGGGAGCACGTGACCATGGATTTTGTGACTCATTTACCTCGATCGAACAGGGTATGTGATGCGATTTGGGTTGTGATTGATAAACTTTCGAAGTCAGCCCATTTCATTCCCCATGATGTGAGTTGTTCCATGAAGAAGATGGCTAGACTGTACGTTGACCATGTGGTTAGATTGCATGGGGTGCCAGTTTTGATAGTGTCTGATAGAGATCCAAGATCTACTTCCCGATTTTGGAAGAGCTTGCAAGCAGCGATGGGTTCCAGATTGGCTATGAGTACGGCTTATCACCCACAGACAGATGGCCAATCCGAGAGGACCATATAGATTTTGTAGGATATGCTGCGAGCAATAGTGATGGATTTCAGTGGTAGTTGGCAGGATTCTTTGTCCTTGGTTGAATTTTCGTACAACAATAGCTACCAAGTGACTATCGGGATGGCCCCATTTGAAGCTTCGTATGGTCGAAAGTGTAGATCACCAATTTGTTGGGAAGAAGTTGGTGATAAACAGCTATCTACTCCTGAGTTTGTGTAGCAAATGAAAGATCAGGTCGAGATGATTCGGAGTAGAATTAAGGCTGCACAAGATCGACAAGCTAGCTATGCTAACAAGAGACGCAGACCATTGGAATTTCAGGTTGGCGATCGAGTAAGGTTTCTCCTTTCAAGAGCGATATGAGATTCAGATTTAAGGATAAATTGGCTCCTAGATTCGTTGGCCCTTTGAGATTGTTGAGAGGATTGGATCTTTGTCATACAGATTACGATTTCCTGCTGAGTTAGCAGCGATACATGATGTGTTTCATGTGTCTATGTTGAGGAAATATGAGCCAGATTTGACCCATGTGCTAAGGGCTGATGAAGTAGAGCTGGATCAGACCCTGAGCTATGTTGAATATCCAGTGCAGATTCTGGATAGGAAAGAGAAGCAGTTGAGAAATAAGATTATGCCATTGGTGATGGTCCAATGGAGCAAGCATGGGAGAGAGGAAGCTACCTGGGAAGTTGAAGAAAATATGATACTAGAGTGGCCTCATCTGTTTGATCGTTCGCAATATTGATCCAGGTAATTTTCTAGCTTGCTGAGTGAAGCTTTGAGTTGTTTTTGTTGCTTCTGGAGAGTGATTGTTGTTAAGCATTGAGGAATTGAATTGTTATATTTCAGTTCTCTACGATTTTGATCCAGTTACCTTTTGATTTCGAGGACGAAATCTCTTAAGGTGGGGAGGATATTATGACTGTAAATTTATCGGTTTGATTAGTGGCGTGTTACGAGCATATTTGAGGAGTTAGCCAGATTTAGTCTCGTAAGATGTTTGAGCAGATTTGATTTGGTATGAGGAATTAATTGGAGAAATATGCCTTATGATTTTTCGGGTGTTTGGCCTAGGAATTATGGTCAAAGCTATTTGAGCATATCAGCTTTGGTATGAGGAATTAATTGGAGAAATATGCCTTATGATTTTTCGGGTGTTTGACCTAGGAATTATGGCCTGAATATCACAAGATTTTATTCTGCACAGCTGAGTCGTTGTGCCTTGCCTACCGATGATTCTTGGTAGCCCTCATGCATTGCACGTTTGAAATATTGCATGACTGATATATTTGTTGCTTTTTAGATGCTCTTCGTACTGAGGTTTGACCTAGTTCTTTTTTCCTGTTTTTGGGCTACGTTGGTCTGTGTTGGCCTTTGCAGGATCTTTAGGTAATCCAGCTGGACAGGGTGGAGCTTCAGCTGGTAGATCCCCGTTCTGAGTCCCAGTTATAAGTATTATGTATTGAACAGGGGATGTCCCGCGTGAAGTATGTATTTGGGGATCTTGATTTGTATTTACCTGTATTTGTTGTTATTGAGGTTGTTGGATTTTTGAGTTAAATCCTATTTTGGCTATGAATGTATTTTTAAGAGATGATTTCTTTTCAGGCCCAAAACGAAAATTTTTAGTCCTATTTTAATGCTTCCGCATAATTGTGATTAATTGAGTAATTAATCTGAGATTTAGCGCACCGGACCTGACATGTTATTTCTTAGTTCCAATAACTTAAGCACGAAGCGGGGTAGCACGAGAATACAGATCACAACCAAATACGAAACGGGATAACCCGAACAACCCGAGGCGTAATATATATTACATAATTAAGAATGAAGCGGGACGACCCGAGCAACCAAGATAAATGATCACCCATAACTGAGAACAGAGCGGGGTAACCCGAGGAACCTCCACTCTAAACGAGCACATACAATTGAGCAAAGGTTACCTTGTATGAGTAGCATCTTTCAAGATTCTGGCTCTATCGTGGTTTATCACGTCTGAAAGAAGGATACCCGAACTATGCATGTAACGACCCTCATTTTCTTGACGGAATAATCATAAGTTTTGGGGTTCAATTGAATGAAATCAAAAAGTTATAAACATCGGAGAATGGATCGCTACTAACTATCTGGGTTGAAACGAGAATAATAGAATTATTCACATTCGAAGATGAGAAATCTGGAATAACTCATGCAAAGGTGCGGAAATGATGAAATCTGATATATCATATTTAAATGATACATCTCGTAGTGTGATAACGTCTGGTACATATTCCTACAACATAACTAATTTAGAAATCTGTTTTGGTACAAATTCATAACAAAATATTCAGTACAATACAAAAGTGTTCCAAAAAGAAACTATGAAATCTGGAATAGAAGGAAATAAAGAAATCTGTTGTCCACGATAAACACATCCCTTCCATTCTGTTCATCTCCCTCCAGCTTCCTACTGTGAATTACATGCACTCAATGAAAACTAGTGAGCCAAAGGACCAGCAGATAAAATCTGGAATAACGAAAGCAAATCATACAATCGTCCATGAACTAATACATACTGGAGTCTGAACTTGAATCACGCTTATGAATAAACAAGCGTAAACATAAGTATGAAATCTGAATCAAGTATGAAAGCATAAAACATGAATCAATTCTGAAAACATTTTCTTTAAACATTCTTAAGAGCTGCGATTAAATCACACTTGTGCTCTTCATTCATTTTCTGGAAAATTATGACAACACTTTAAACATTTGGTCCATTTCGTTTGATCAAACTCCTGTTAACAGTCTCTTAGCATAAAGCTCATGCTTGAAGGGATATACAGATCCGTCGACCTAGTAATCCTAATCCTTCCTGGTTAAAAGGGCACACGGTTCATCAGCCGTGCACTCACCTTTTCTCTGGGGACCCTCTAGTTGTCATAACTTAAAACATTTCTTAAATCATTCTGCTCTTTCTTCTGAAATCTGTTTACTTTCCTTTATACGTTTACTGGTTTTCTCTTGTTTAATGATTTTCTGGAACTGTAAAGAGTTTCCTTGTAATGCTTGCGAAGATGAAAACTGAATAAAAATACTACTTGAATCTGTCAGTTAAATCGAATACAATCCTCGAAATGATTCGGAATTGAATAAGGAATCAAATTCTGAAATTTCGTTATCTGTTGAAGAAAACGAAGAATGAACAGTAACCAGCTGAAATGAACAGTACCAGTCGCAAGACTAATACCAGCTGAATGAACAGTACTTAGAAACAAGTAAAGCAACTGCTGAAATATGAACAACCAGTCGCAATAACTGTAACTTAAAAACAATAAAGCAACTGCTGAAATATCAAAATGGAATGCATCTGCTGGTGAAAAGTGCATCTGCTGAATGTTACGAAGACAACGCAACTGCTGGAAATTTACTAGGAAATGCGTCTGCTGAATTTTGGAAGACAACGCAACTGCTGAATTCTAACAAAGGAATGCAACTGCTGATTTTCAACAAAGAAGTGCAACTGCTGATTTTAACAAGGAAAGATGCACCTGCTGATGAACAGTGCATCTGTTGATTTTATGAAAACAATGCATCTGCTGAAATATGCATCTGCTGAAATATGCATCTGCTGAATTTATGAAAGCAATGCATCTGCTGAAATATGCATCTGCTGAAATATGCATCTGCTGAATTTATGAAAGCAATGCATCTGCTGAATACCAATAGCTGATGAACAAACTATCAGCTGATGAACAAACTATCAACTGATGAACAACTATCAGCTGATGAACAAACTGTCAGCTGATGAACAACAAAATATGCAACAGCTGAACATGAAATAGTGCGACTGCTGGTCGAACTACTGAACTCAAACAATGCGACAGCTGAAATCTATACTTAGAATATTTTCAACAAAGAAATATCAGTCGTGGTATAAGAACCAAATTTCATACTTAACATGTAGATAACCATGAACTACGAAGGTTACCTTCCTCTAAAGACTTCGACATATCTCATGAAACTTCTGGAAAAGATCGAATAAGCTACTTGTAAGCTACTTCGATAAATGAATCATTGAAAACATCAGGAATTCATTAGAAGAACATCATCAAAACATTTTATAAATCATCTTTGAATCGAAATACAGTAACTCAACTTCTTTCGAAAACAGAGCATGAACTTTACGGTTTTCTTGAAGAACAGCCGAGGCCATCTCCCTTTTCTTTAAAACCATACATAATCATAAAAACAGAATTGAATATATGCTTTCTATTGAGTGAGCAAGAAACAGAGTTTACTTGCCTGATATCTTTAACACAATAACAGGAGAAATCCAGTAAAATTCTACGCACCGCCTGTTTCCTTTAAAATGCTTTGAAAGAACTTTGCTCGACTTCTTCAGAAAGAACACCGCTTAAAATGATTTGTTTTGAAAGTAATGATGCATGAAGCAGCTTAACATCCTATTTATATGAGTTTATAATGTCTAAAGAAAGGAAACACGTTTAATCAATATGCCAAATTCACTATAAGCGTGCTCTGTTTTTAAAGTAAAAAGATGCATATGGAATCCGAGCGATTTTAGTTAAAACAAAGGATTCACTTGGCTTGCAGGAATCACTAGACATCTATTGTAATTGCATTTTAACATTTATAATTTTAACCCATAATCAAATGAAGGTTTATCAATGCGCAAAAGATGAAGTCTGTACGCACACATAAATCATGAAATCGGGTATTTAGCCTTTAACTAAAGAAAAGCTAAACAGTGTATAGGCAGAAATCTGAAACTTGATCAATTCAAGAATCGAATAAAATAGTTTAATCCCTCAATCTCATATCTTTCTAATTGTGGACTTCTAAAATGTCTGGTCGTTACAATCTACCCCCCTTAAAAGAATTTCGTCCCCGAAATTACTTACTTAAAGAGATCTCGGTAGCTCCTCGCAATTGGTCGAATAAGTCGTCGATCCTAGGGAGAGGATATTTATTTTTAATTGTTAGCTCGTTCAATTCTCTGTAATCGATACATAAACACATACTACCGTCCTTCTTCTTCATGAACAGCACTGGTGCACCCCAAGGCGAAGTACTGGGTCTAATAAACCCTTTATCCAATAAACCTTGGATCTGATCTTTCAATTCTTTCATTTCCTTAGGAGCCAGTCTATAAGGAGGTTTCAAAATTGGAGCTTCTTCTGGTACTAAATCAATAGTAAATTCTAGTTCGCGAATAGGAGGTAAACCTGAAACATCTACTGGGAAGACATCTGAAAATTCTCTTACGACAGGAACATCTTCCAACTTATTTTTCCTTTCAGGTTCTAAGGATATGACGTTTATCAAAATCCCTGACAACCATTTCCTAGACATTTCTGAGCTTTCATCGCTGATATTATCTTAGGGATCTTCACGTAATTACCAGCTTTGAATGAAAGTGAATTTCCATCGGGCTTCTTAATGAAAACAGATCTCTGCTTAAAATCTATAACAGCTTTGTGCTTAATCAACCAGTCTATCCCCAATATAAAATCAAATTCACGTAATGGCAATACTATGAGGTCTGCATAAACAATATTACCCTGTAGCTGGAGTTCTTCATTTCGAATCGCACGATTGGTTACTATAATTTCTCCTGTAGGGACTTGAACACAGTATCATACTTCTACTTCCACCGGTTTAACAGGTAATTTCTCAGAAAATCTATCTGATACAAAAGAATGCGTTGCACCAGAATCTAATAATGCTACGGTAGGCATATTGGCTACAGAAATTTTACCCATTACTACAGTTGTGTCTGCCGGAGCTTCTTCTGTTGTCATCACA
Source organism: Dorcoceras hygrometricum (assembly GCA_001598015.1). Lineage (NCBI taxonomy): Eukaryota > Viridiplantae > Streptophyta > Magnoliopsida > Lamiales > Gesneriaceae > Dorcoceras > Dorcoceras hygrometricum. The sequence goes on from KQ987284.1 coordinate 110,536, forward strand.
TAAGCTCTGCTTGTGATGAGTTGTTGTTGTGGCTGCTGTTGTTGCTTCTGAGGACAACTTCTCGACATGTGGCCTGGTTTACCACAAGTGTAACATACATTCTGCCCCTGAAGACATTGTCCCTTGTGCGTCTTCTTACAGGTAGGACATGGAGGCCTATTACCAGTGTTAGGTACAATAGAAATTGGTTGAGCGGCAATTGGTCCCTTACCCTGCGACCCTTGCTGATTATTGTTATGTTTCTTGAATTCTCTCTTATCATTTTGCTGGAACGCTTGCCTCTTCATTTGTCTCTCATCATCGATTGCTTTCCAATCTTGCTCTGCTCGAAGAGCCTTATTAACAGCAGCTCTATAATCTATAGGTTCTGCCAATCTAACATCGTGCTTAATCATGGGTTTCAACCCATTGATAAAATGACGGAGCTTGGCCTCTGCATTTGTCCCTATCAGTGGAACAAAGTAGCATCCTCTCTCGAACTTACGGATGTAATCCCGCATTGCCATTCCTTCTTGCTTCAGAGTTAGAAATTCACTCTGGATCTGCTCTCTAACATCCACCGTGAAATATTGTTCGAAGAAAACCCTTTTGAATTCTTCCCATGTGAGAATTTCCAAGTCCACTGATAACTTGGCTCCTTCTAGAGGTCTGATCAACTAAACGTCCTAAGAGTTGAGCCATATTGTCAAGGACTGGAGTTATGCCTTCTGATTCACTATCTCCTTCGACAAAACTCCTTCTGCCTCTACCTCTTCCTGACATATCTGTAATGGGTAGTCCAAATCCACCACAATTCTATATGAGAGATTACTCTATGCTAAAACATGAGCGTGGAACTTACAAATTTCGCAGAGGCTGGAGAGATTTGCTCAGACTGGAAGTGTGTTTATCTCAAGGACCATGCTCTGATACCAACTGTAACGACCCTCATTTTCTTGACGGAATAATCATAAGTTTTGGGGTTCAATTGAATGAAATAAAAAGTTATAAACATCGGAGAATGGATCGCTACTAACTATCTGGGTTGAAACGAGAATAATAGAATTATTCATATTCGAAGATGAGAAATCTGGAATAACTCATGCAAAGGTGCGGAAATGATGAAATCTGATATATCATATTTAAATGATACATCTCGTAGTGTGATAACGTCTGGTACAGATTCCTACAACATAACTAATTTAGAAATCTGTTTTGGTGCAAATTCATAACAAAATATATTCAGTACAATACAAAAGTGTTCCAAAAAGAAACTATGAAATATGGAACAGAAGGAAATAAAGAAATCTGTTGTCCACGATAAACACATCCCTTCCATTCTGTTCATCTCCCTCCAGCTTCCTACTGTGAATTACCTGCACTCAATGAAAACTAGTGAGCCAAAGGCCCAGCAGGTAAAATCTGGAATAACGAAAGCAAATCATACAATCGTCCATGAACTAATACATACTGGAGTCTGAACTTGAATCACGTTTATGAATAAACAAGCGTAAACATAAGTATGAAATCTGAATCAAGTATGAAAGCATAAAACATGAATCAATTCTGAAAACATTTTCTTTAAACATTCTTAAGAGCTGCGATTAAATCACACTTGTGCTCTTCATTCATTTTCTGGAAAATTATGACAACACTTTAAACATTTGGTCCATTTCTTTTGATCAAACTCCTGTTAACAGTCTCTTAGCATAAAGCTTATGGTTGAAGGGGTATACAGATCCGTCGACCTGTAATCCTAATCCTTCCTGGTTAAAAGGGCACACGGTTCGTCAGCCGCGCACTCACCTTTTCTCTGGGGACCCTTTCATTTTCATAACTTAAAACATTTTATAAAACATTGTTCTGCTCTTTCTTTTCTTTCATAAATCTGTTTTCTTTCTCTCTTGTACGAATTACTGGTTTTCTCTTGACTAATGATGTCCTGGAACTGTAAAGGATTTCTCTGTAAAGCTTGCGAAGATGAAAACTGAATAAATTAGCTAGTTGAATCTGTCAGATAAGTCGAAAGATTCATTTGAATTGAAGTGTAAATGAGTAAGAAATCAAATTCTGAAATTTCGTTATATGTTGAAGAAAACGAAGAATGAACAGTAACCAGCTGAAATGAACAGTACCAATCGCAAGACTAATACCAGCTGAATGAACAGTCCCAGTCGCAACGAATAGGAACCAGTCGCAAGACAAGAACCAGTCGCAAGGTCTTATTTTAAACAAAACGGCGTCGTTAACATATCGACCAGCCGCAGGAGAAATATTAACAACCAGTCGCAATAACTGTACTTAAAAACAATAAAGCAACTGCTGAAATATCAAAATGGAATGCATCTGCTGGTGAACAGTGCATCTGCTGAATGTTACGAAGACAACGCAATTGCTGGAAATTTACTAGGAAATGCGTCTGCTGAATTTTGGAAGACAACGCAACTGCTGAATTCTAACAAAGGAATGCAACTGCTGATTTTCAACAAAGAAGTGCAACTGCTGATTTTAACAAGGAAAGATGCACCTGCTGATGAACAGTGCATCTGATGATTTTATGAAAACAATGCATCTGCTGAAATATGCATCTGCTGAATTTATGAAAGCAATGCATCTGCTGAAATATGCATCTGCTGAAATATGCATCTGATAAATTTATGAAAGCAATGCATCTGCTGAATACCAATAGCTGATGAACAAACTATCAGCTGATGAACAAACTATCAGCTGATGAACAAACTATCAACTGATGAACAACTATCAGCTGATGAACAAACTGTCAGCTGATGAACAACAAAATATGCAACAGCTGAACATGAAATAGTGCGACTGCTGGTCGCAACTACTGAACTCAAACAATGCGACAGCTGAAATCTATACTTAGAATATTTTCAACAAAGAAATATCAGTCGTGGTATAAGAACCAAATTTCATACTTAACATGTAGATAACCATGAACTACGAAGGTTACCTTCCTCTAAAGACTTCGACATATCTTATGAAACTTCTGGAAAAGATCGAATAAGCTACTTGTAAGCTACTTCGATAAATGAATCACTGAAAACCTCAGGAATTCATTAGAACAACATCATCAAAACATTTTCTAAATCATCTTTGAATCAAAATACAGTAACTCAACTTCTTTCGAAAACAGAGCATGAACTTTACGGTTTTCTTGAAGAACAGCCGAGGCCATCTCCCTTTTCTTTAAAACCATACATAATCATAAAAACAGAATTGAATATATGCTTTCTATTGAGTGAGCAAGAAACAGAGTTTACTTGCCTGATATCTTTAACACAATAACAGCAGAAATCCAGTAAACTTCTACGCACCGCCTGTTTCCTTTAAAATGCTTTGAAAGAACTTTGCTCGACTTCTTCAGAGAGAACACCGCTTAAAATGATTTGTTTTGAAAGTAATGATGCATGAAGCAGCTTAACATCCTATTTATATGAGTTTATAATGTCTAAAGAAAGGAAACACGTTTAATCAATATGCCAAATTCACTATAAGCGTGCTCTGTTTTTAAAGTAAAAAGATGCATATGGAATCCGAGCGATTTTAGTTAAAACAAAGGATTCACTTGGCTTGCAGGAATCACTAGACATCTATTGTAATTGCATTCTAACATTTAGAATTTTAACCCATAATCAAATGAAGGTTGATCAATGCGCAAAAGATGAAGTCTGTACGCACACATAAATCATGAAATCGGGTATTTAGCCTTTAACTAAAGAAAAGCTAAACAGTATATAGACAGAAATCTGAAACTCGATCAATTCAAGAATCGAATAAAATAGCATTTTAATCCCTAAATCTCATATCTTTCTAATTGTGGACTTCTAAAAGGTCTGGTCGTTACAATCTACCCCCCTTAAAAGAATTTCGTCCCCGAACTTACTTACTTAAAGAGATCTGGGTAGCTCCTCGCAATTGGTCGAATAAGTCGTCGATCCTAGGGAGAGGATATTTATTTTTAATTGTTAGCTCGTTCAATTCTCTGTAATCGATACATAAACACATACTACCATCCTTCTTCTTCACGAACAGCACTGGTGCACCCCAAGGCGAAGTACTGGGTCTAATAAACCCTTTATCCAATAAACCTTGGATCTGATCTTTCAATTCTTTCATTTCCTTAGGAGCCAGTTTA
>KQ987285.1:24359-34368 GCA_001598015.1 Dorcoceras hygrometricum
TATTTATGATATGTATTGAACCGGGGGATGCCCCGTGTTATCATGTATTTGGGGATCTGTATTTTGAATTGATATTATATGGTTACTTGTTGCATGAGTTCGAGTTAACTCATATTTTGAGTATTGAATATTTTGAATGTATGATTTGAAGTTCAGGCCCATTGTATTTCGAAAAATTTTTAAGCCCTGATTTTAAGCTTCCGTGTTTATGCGCTTATTATGTGTTAATTGTTAGCAATTAGCACGGGGCCTGACACTCGAGCTTTTAAAAGACTATGACTTGACGATAAACTACACCCAGGAAAGACAAATAAGGTAGCCGATGCGTTAAGTCGGAAGAACATGAACAAGCTGATACTATCCTCAGTCTCAGCTCAACCATGCCTCAAGGAATTGGTCAAGATCAATCAGGATCGAGACCCTTCTCTGACCCAACTTAAGGAACAAATCAAGCAAGGGAAGGTGTCGGAGTTTCGATTAGACCAAAAGGGAATCATTTGGATGAACGGAAGATTATGTGTGCCCGATGTCGATAACCTCTGTGAGGAATCAGATTTTAGATTAGTGATTAATTGAATTCATCTGAGATTAGAATAGATTAATTGTAGAAAGTTTTCGTAATTTTTGTGTTTTGAGTTAGAAGCTGGTCGGTGGTGAAATCCAGTTGCAACGCGTATTTGGAATCGCAGGAGATTATACACCGTCTTTTTGGTGAAACCAGTCGTAGCACATTTCAGAAGTCTACTGTAGCTCGCAGCTGGTAGAAATTGGAAATCAGTAGTTGCGTCTGGGTGACCAGCTGTTGGTTTGAAGAACCAGTCGTGGATGTGAGACGCCATCGTTTAGATAAGTTGAAACACTGCGTTTTGGGGATTGCGTCTGGTACCAGTTGTGAGGAATTGGTTACCAGCTGTTGGTTGGATCGGCTGTTGACAGAAATGCTGACGTGTCTTATGCGACGTCGTTTTGTTTAACTAAGCTTGAGTCTGGATTGTTTAACGTAACCATCTGCTGGTTATTTCGTAGGAAATGTGGTATCAGCTGGTGGAGCGCTGCGAGTGAGGAATTGGTTACCAGCTGTTGGTTGGATCGGCTGTTGACAGAAATGCTGACGTGTCTTATGCGACGTCGTTTTGTTTAGCTAAGCTTGAGTCTGGATTGTTTAACGTAACCATCTGCTGGTTATTTCGTAGGAAATGTGGTATCAGCTGGTGGAGCGCTGCGACATCATTTTGATTAGATGGAACGGTGTCGTTTTGATTAGTTGCTACGATGTCGTTTTGGTATTGTTTTGGTATTATGTTGCGACTGGTTGTTGCTGCTGGTTTTGTTGTAGAAGCTGTGAATACCAGTCGTAATGTACCTACTGTAGCAACGTCTGGATAATTGAGAACAGCAGCTGTTGGATTTGAGAGATATATAGATAAGTGTTGATCGACACTTAGAATTATTCTGAACCCGATATTTCTTATCTCCAACTTCCAACCCTCGTTTTAGCTACTATTCACCGTGACTTTTCTCCGTCGATTGCCGCCGATTTCCGCCGTGGTTTTGAGTGATATTGGTGGCGCTGAACTCCTCTTGAGTTTCTCTACCGATTGATATCAATTTGGAGATTGGAACCGTGGATTTGAGGAAACGCGAAGAACCTGTTCGTTCGACGCTTTTTGTGAAATCTTGCCCGAGCGTTCTTCTGTTAGTGTAAGCTTTTGTGTAAGTGTTCTCCCCTGTTTTGAAGTTATGTTTCAGCCGTTTAGCCTGAGTTGTATGGCAGAACTAGGATTTAGTTCTCGGCCGTAGGTGCTAAGTGAATTCGACTTAGTGTTGAGCTGAATTACTAGATGTTTTAACAGATCTGAACTTCCAGGAGGCTTACAGCTGAATTGTCGTGATCAGTGAGTGAAAGTTTGAGGTTATCCGTGCCTGGTGAGATCTGTTGGATAATTCAGAGAATTGAGGTACGAATTGAGCAGATTTTAACAGCTTTGAGCGTGAACATGGCTGTGATTGATGTTGTGAAATCTGCTGATATGCCTCTGTGATTTACGTGATACAGCTTGTGAGTTGATTGAGTTTTACATTCTGTTTTCACGTATTGAATTGTAGGCATTGTGCATTGAATATTGAATTGGCATACATGCATACATCTTGAGCCTGATTGATAGATTGATTGATGACCTGATTGAAAGCCACGTTGTGACTGGCCGACTGATGAGTTGTGCCTGAAAAGTCCAACGCTATCATCGGAGTGGTGACTACCGAATTCGAGTGTCTACCACCGAGCTGTGATGGGCTGACGGGCTCTGAAGATCACGGACCGATGATTTCCCCGGTTGATACACCGTGCGTGTATAGAGTCATAACTGAGATGATTGCCAGTTGATACACTGGTCTAGCTATCCGATCCTTGATAGCCCTCATTCATTTCATAGCATGGATTATAGCATGTTGCATGATTAGCTGTTTTGATAGCTCTTCGTATTGAGGCTTGACCTCGTATTTGTTTTCCTGCTTTTGTGTTGTTTGGGTCTGCGTTACCCACTTGCAGGATCTTTAGGTAACCAAGCTGGACAGAGTGGAGGTTCAACTGGTCGATCCCCGTTCCCATGAGTCCCAGTTATTTTATTTATGTATCGAACCCGGGGGATGCCCCGTGTCTTATGTATTTTGGGGATCTGTATTTGAATTGATAATTGATGTTACCTATTTTATATGATTTTGAGTCAACTCGTATTTTGAATGAATGTTTTGAGTTCAGGCCCATTTTATTTCGAAAAATTTTTAAGTCATGTTTTTACGCTTCCGTGATTATATGCTTAATTGTGCTCTAATCTTGTGAGATTAGCACGGGGCCTGACATTTTTGGTATGAGAGCTTAAATTGGATAATGATGTTCATCAGGTTGAGAATGTTTTCCAGACAGATAGGCGAGATGGAGTTGGTCCTAGCAGGTTTTCAGCGGACGAACCCTCCAACGTTTTGCTGCTACTGAGGGTGGTGCTTCGGCTGAGGCTTGGTTAGCTCAGGTGGAAGAGTTGTTCGATACTCTGGAGTACGCTCTGAAGAAGAGACTGAAGCTGGCGGTGTTGCAGCTGACAGACAATGCACAGAACTGGTGGAGGGGTACTTCTCGTATCCTTCGTAATAGTGGGGCTGTGATCACCTAGGAGAGCTTCTGTGAGGCGTTCAGACAGGAGTATACCCCGGATTCCTTCTATAACAGTTGAGAGCAGGAGTTTGACAACTTGAAGCAGGGTAGCATGCGAGTGGCTGAGTATGCCCGACAGTTTTCTGTGCTTTTGGTTTATGTGCCACACGTTTCCAACCAGGAGAGGACGAAGAGGAACAAATTTCTGAAGGGCTTGAGGACCTGATCTGTACCGGATGGTTTTGTCTGGGTCACCTGCGACCTATATTGATGCAGTGAACCGAGCGGTGGACATTGAGGAGAGTTTGATGGAGGTTGAGGCTCCGATTCAGCCGACTACTGGATGCACCTATCAGCCTGTGCAGGATGCGTTGCAATCTTTCTATTCTCCTTAGGGGTCGCAGCAGCAGCAGTCGAATCGCCAAAGGTTTCGACCTCGAGGGAAACAGTTCAAGAAGAAGGCGGATTCGAGTTCCTCTGGTTCTGCGAGTTTTGGTTCTGGCAGTCGGTTCTAGTGGCATGTCTTGTGGACAGTGCGGAGGAAGGCATACATCTTCGCAGTGTCGTGGAGTTCAGGGGTCCTGCCGTAACTGTGGACAGCCAGGACACTTTCTTAGAGTGTGTCCTCTGTTGAGGGGTCATTCTTCAGTTCCTTCGCAGCAGGGATCAGCTGGTGGTTCTTCTCAGAGACGCAGTTTCCTGCCCCTACCCAACAATCTGGATTCCAACCCTGTGAGCCTTCTAGATTTGGAGCACCTTCGAGACCGCAGTTTTAGATTCCACAGCAGGCTCAGGCGAACGCTTTGACGAGAAGCAGGCTGAGGAGGCACCTGGTATGATGATCGCAGGTACATGCTTTAGTTTTTTATTATCCTGTGAGAGTTCTATTTGACACTGGTGCATCACACTCTTTTATTTCTGAGTTGTTTGTTTGTGAGTATGGGTTGAGTTCTTCCCCATTGTGTGATGTTGTTTCCGTGTCTACCCTTGCTGGTGTGAATCTATGGTCCCGTGAAGTGGTGTTGGATTATGTGCTTCGATTTGATGAGCACGTTTTGGTGTCCAATCTGATTGTTTTGGGAATGAGAGATTTTTATTGCATCTTGGGAATGGACTTATTATCTAGCTATAAGGCTACTGTTGACTGTTTTCATGGTGTGGTGCGATTTCGCCCTGACTCGGGTGAGAGGTGGGAGTTCTACGGTGCTGATTCACGCTCGAAGATTCCACTGGTGTCCGTCATGGAGATGTTTAACCTGCTATCGCTGGATAATGCTGGATTCATGATTTACGCGCTTGATAGTTCCCAAGAGCCCCAATTGGAGTTGAGTGACATTCAGATCGTCCGAGAGTTTCCCGACGTGTTTCCAGATGAAATTCCTGGATTCCCTCCACGACGTGAGAGCGATTTCAGCATCGAGTTGGTGCCCGGTACCGTCCCGATTTCTAGAGCTTCGTATCGGTTGGCGCCCGCAGAGTTGAAAGAGCTGAAGGATCAGTTGAGAGATCTCTTGGAGAAAGGCTTCATCAGACCGAGTATGTCGCCTTGGGGAGCTCCGATTCTTTTCATGAAGAAGAAGGATCGATCTATGAGGATGTGCGTGGATATCCGACAGTTGCATAAAGCGACGGTGAAGAACAAGTATCCTTTGCCGAGGATTGATGACTTGTTCGATCAGTTGCAGGGATCGGTCGTTTACTCGATGATTGATTTGCGCTCTGGTTATCACCAGTTGCGGATTAGAGACGCTGATGTGGCGAAGACAGCTTTCCGGACTCGTTATGGGCATTATGAGTTTCTGGTCATGCCGTTTGGGTTGACGAATGCCCCAGCTGTTTTCATGGATTTGATGAATCGTGTCTTTAGTGAGTACATTGATCGGTTCGTTATCGTCTTCATAGATGACATCCTAGTGTATTCTAGGAGCTTGAGAGAGCATAAGGAGCATCTTAGATTGGTGTTGCAGAGGTTGAGAGACTCGCAATTGTACACCAAGTTAGCAAGTGTGAATTTTGTCTTGATCGGATTATCTTTTTGGGTCATGTGATTTCGGTGCAAGGGATTTCGGTGGATCCGAGTAAGGTCAAAGCAGTTCTTAACTGGGAGAGACCTAGGAACGTTTCCGAGATCCGCATCTTCTTGGGATTGGCTGGCTATTACAGGCATTTTATCGAGAAGTTCTCTTCGATAGCCAGGCCTTTGACTCAGCTGACTCAGAAGGATAAGAAGTTTGTTTGGACTGATGAGTGCGAGTTCACTTTTCAGACGTTGAAGGAGAAGTTTACTACTGCTCCTGTTTAGGCTCTACCGTCTGGATCCGGAGGATTTGTTGTGTGCTCCGATGCTTCTCTCAATGGTTTGGGATGTGTTCTGATGCAGAACGGGTACGTGATTGCTTATGCGTCTCGACAGTTGAAGCCTCATGAGACGAGGTACCCTGTTCATGATCTGGAGTTGGCTGCGATAGTGTTTGCCTTGAAGATTTGGCGACATTATCTATATGGTGAAGAATTTGTGGTTTGAGTGTCTCTAAAGTCTATGAGCAGTTGAGTACTTCTGGTTGGCGTTTCTAGCCGGGTGATCAGTACTTTATGGTTTCTTCGATTCAAGTAGAACCGTAGATTTTGAGTGACATCAGGGAGGTGCAGAGGACTGATCCTTATGTTCATGAGTTGAAGATTAAAGCCCGAAGTGGTCAGTCTGATGATTTCTCTGTTTCTTCGGATGGATGTCTGAGATTTTGAGGAAGATTGGTGGTTCCGAACTTGATCGATTTGAAAGAGACCATTATGAATGAAGCGCATTGTAGTCAGTATAGTGTGCATCTGGGCGAGAGAAAGATGTACCATGCCTTGAAATCTCACTACTGGTGGGAAGGCATGAAGAGCGACATCTCTGGTTTTGTTGCTAGATGTCTGAATTTCCAGCAGGTCAAGGCTGAGAGAATGAGACCTGATGGATTGCTACAGAGTTTGGAGGTGCCCCAATGGAATTGGGAGCACATCGCCATGGATTTTGTGACTCATCTACCTCGATCAAGTAGGGGATGTGATGCGATTTGGGTGGTGATTGATAGACTTTCGAAGTCGGCCCAGTTCATTCCCTATGACGTGAGGTGTTTGATGAAGAAAATGGCGAAGCTGTATATCGACCATGTGGTTAGATTGCATGGGGTTCCTGTTTTGATAGTGTCCGATAGAGATCCAAGATTCACTTCCCGATTTTAGAAGAGCTTGCAGGCAGCGATGGGTTCGAGATTGGCTATGAGTACATCCTATCACCCACAGACAGATAGTCAGTCTGACCAGACTATTTAGACTTTAGAGGATATGCTACGAGCAGTTGTGATGGATTTCATGGTGGTTGGCAGGATTCGTTGTCCTTGGTTGAGTTTTCGTATAATAACAGCTACCAGGTGACTATCGGGATGGCTCCATTTGAAGCGTTGTATGGTCGAAAATGCAGATCTCCAATTTGTTGGGAAGAAGTTGGTGAGATACAGCTTTCTACCCCTGAGTTTGTGCAGCATATGAAAGACCAGATTGATTTGATTCAAAGTCGAATGAAGGCTGCACAAGATAGATTTACCAGCTATGCTAACCGTAGACATCGACCGTTAAAGTTTCAGGTTGGCGATCGAGTATTTCTCAAAGTTTCTCCTTTCAAGAGCGTGATGCTTTAAAGGCAAATTAGCTCCTAGATTCGTTGGTCCCTTCGAGATTATTGAGCGGATTGGATAGTTGGCTTATCGATTGAGACTGCCTGATGAGTTGGCAGCGATGCATGATGTCTTTCATGTGTCAATGTTGAGGAAACATGAGCCAGATCCTTCCCATGTGTTGAGAACCGACGAAGTTGAGCTTGATTCTGCCTTGAGTTATGTAGAATATCCAGTCCAGATTCTGGATAGGAAGGAGAAGCAGTTGAGGAATAAATTAGTTCCGTTGGTGATGGTACAATGGAGCAAGCATGACAGAGAAGAAGCAACTTGGGAACCGGAAGAGAAGATGCAGTGTGAGTGGCCGCATCTGTTTGAGTAGATTGTTGTTTTAGATTTTGGTTTCTGGGTGCATTTTCCCTAGTTGTTGATTGTTATTTGTCCAGTTATCTTGAACTCTTGGACTTGTATCAGATGAATTTCTTCTTTGTATTCGATTGTTATGATGAATTGATTTAATTTTCCCCGAGTTTGCCTTTGATTTCGAGGACGAAATCTCTTAAGGTGGGGAGAATGTGAGGAATCAGATTTTAGATTAGTGATTAATTGAATTCATCTGAGATTAGAAGAGATTAATTGTAGAAAGTTTTCGTAATTTTGGTGTTTTTAGTTACAAGCTGGTCGGTGGTGAAATCCAGTTGCAACGCGTATTTGGAATCGCAGGAGATTATACGCCGTCGTTTTGGTGAAACCAGTCGTAGCACATTTCAGAAGTCGACTGTAGCTCGCAGCTGGTAGAAATTGGAAATCAGTAGTTGCGTCTGGGTGACCAGCTGTTGGTTTGAAGAACCAGTCGTGGATGTGAGACAACATCGTTTAGATAAGTTGAAACGCTGCGTTTTGGGGATTGCGTCTGTTACCAGTTGTGAGGAATTGGTTACCAGCTGTTGGTTGGATCGGCTGTTGACAGCAGTGCTGACGTGTCTTATGCGACGTCGTTTTGTTTAGCTACGCTTGCGTCTGGATTGTTTAACATAACCAGCTGCTGGTTATTTCGTAGGAAATGTGGTATCAGCTGGTGGAACGCTGCGACATTGTTTTGATTAGATGGAACGGTGTCGTTTTGATTAGTTGCTACGATGTCGTTTTGGTATTGTTTTGGTATTATGTTGCGACTGGTTGTTGCTGCTGGTTTTGTTGTAGAAGATGTGAATACCAGTCGTAAGGTACCTACTGTAGCAACGTCTGGATAATTGAGAACAGCGGCTGTTGGATTTGAGAGATATATAAATAAGTGTTGATCGACACTTAGAATTATTCTAAACCCGATATTTCTTATCTCCAACTTCCAACCCTCGTTTTAGCTACTGTTCACCGTGACTTTTCTCCGTCGATTGCCGCCGCTTTCCGCCATGGTTTTGAGTGATATTGGTTGCGCTGAACTCCTCTTGAGTTTCTCTATCGATTGATATCAATTTGGAGATTGGAACCGTGGATTTGAGGAAACGCGAAGAACCTGTTCGTTCGACGCTTTTTGTGAAATCTTGCCCGAGCGTTCTTCTGTTAGTGTAAGCTTTTGGGTAAGTGTTCTCCTCTGTTTTGAAGTTATGTTTCAGCTGTTTAGCCTGAATTGTATGGCAGAACTAGGATTTAGTTCTCGGCCGTAGGTGCTAAGTGAATTCGACTTAGTGTTGAGCTGAATTACTAGATGTTTTAACAGATCTGAACTTCCAGGAGGCTTACAGCTGAATTGTCGTGATCAGTGAGTGAAGTTTGAGGTTAGCCGTGCCTGGTGAGATCTGTTGGATAATTCAGAGGATTGAGGTACGAATTGAGCCGATTTTAACAGCTTTGAGCGTGAATATGGCTGTGATTGATGTTGTGAAATCTGCTGATATGCCTCTGTGATTTACGTGATACAGCCTGTGAGTTGATTGAGTTTTACATTCTGTTTTCACGTATTGAATTGTAGGCATTGTGCATTGAATATTGAATTGGCATACATGCATACATCTTGAGCCTGATTGATAGATTGATTGATGACCTGATTGAAAGCCACGTTGTGACTGGCCGACTGATGAGTTGTGCCTGAAAAGTCAAACGCTATCATCGGAGTGGTGACTACCGAATTCGAGTGTCTACCACCGAGCTGTGACGGGCTGACGGGCTCTGAATTTGGGTCTGCGTTACCCACTTGCAGGATCTTTAGGTAACCAAGCTGGACAGAGTGGAGGTTCAACTGGTCGATCCCCGTTCCCATGAGTCCCAGTTATTTTATTTATGTATCGAACCCGGGGGATGCCCCGTGTCTTATGTATTTTGGGGATCTGTATTTGAATTGAAATGTTACCTGTTTTATATGAGTTTGAATCAACTCGTATTTTGTAATGCCCGAGATTATTTATGTCGTGATTAAGGAAATTGGAAATTCCGGATGTTAGTTTTGATGAAGTCTGGTCGTCTGCCGATGAGGTGAATGTGGTTGAGATTCGAAGTGAATTAATAAATCTTAGGAGGAATCTATTTTGTTTAAGTGGTTAGAAGAGAAACGCTGCCGTTTTGGTGAAGTCTGGTACGTGCCTAATACGTTATTGTTTTACGAAGACAAGTAGTAGCGTTAAATCTGGGAATCCAGACGTCAACGTTAGTCAACCATATGATTAAGAGTGATCGCTGGTTTTAGTTGAGCGACGTCGTTTCGCTACTCAGTCGATGCGCGTAATTTGATTTACGGACATCAACGCCAGTCAACTTTACTGTAGCTTGCAGCTGGTTTGCGAGAGAGTTAGCGACTGGATTTGATGACGTCAGTTATGCGATGTCATTCGAATTAGTTGGAACGCAGTGTTTTGATGCAATGACTGATTGTCCAGCTTTTGGATTTGAAACCAGTCGAGGGTTGGTTGTATCTGCTGGTTTAACCAGTCGTGGGAACACGCGACGTCGTTTTGATTTATGAAACAGGAACCACGTTACGACACCGTTTGAATTAGTTAGTGTAACCAGCTGTGAGTTCTTTCAGTAGAGATCTGAAATCAGCTATTGGTATGTTGCGACGTCGTTTGGGTTAGTTGGTACGGCGTCGTTTTGATATTGAAAAACAGCGACTGGTTGTTATGTTTAGTTATGACATCTGGTTGAGAAAGCTGGTTATGTTGCGACTGGTTGGTTGTGAAAGCTGGTTTTGTTGCGACTGGATATT
>KQ987285.1:34891-45391 GCA_001598015.1 Dorcoceras hygrometricum
TGATAGATAAATACTCAGCATGACACGTGGAATTCGAATTGAACACATTGGAAATGCTGCAGAAAAGCAGAGACCGTTGTCTATAAATAGAATTGAATTCGAAATCCTTGTAACTCTTGCTACAGACTTTAGGATTTAACTCTGTGAGTTACCGATAACAATTACAAGAAAGCTGAAGTGATATCTGAAGAATTCGAACAGAGAATAACGAAGGTATAATTTGACAGTGCGAGTCGGGGATTAGATTACTCAGGAATGATATTTCTAAAGTTATCCCGATGAAATCACATACTCTATAGTTTCTGTTCTTGATTTGGAATTGGAGTTTTATGTGTCGATCCATCACAGGTAGTGGATCTTTTATGTTTGCATGATATTGCATAACATGAAGAGAATATGAATTGATTCTAATGCCCAGGACTGAGATGACCTAATTTTCGAAGTTGGAGTTAACATCGATAGATGGATATCCATGTCAAGATCGTATACGAATCTTGATGGTGTTGATGTGAAATGGAATCAATTCTGGAACGACGAATGGAGATAGATTCATTGCATTGCATCGTAGAACTGATACTGATTGATATTTGTTTATATGTTCTATTGCATATATCTGTTGATTATACTGAGATGATTCTCACCGGAGTTATCCGGCTGTTGTTTTGTTTTGTGTGTGTGCATGACAACAGATAGGCGAGAGCTGAATTGAGTTGGGCCTGGGTAGTGAGAGCTGGCTACCTAGACGAAGAGCAACAATGAAAAAGAACTCCTAGAGATCTGCTGTTAGCATAGTCTTGATATAGTTAGCGTTAGCATGAAATCTGGTTTTACTACTGCTGGTCAGATCTTGTAGCAACAAACATAGCATGTAATAACCGTTGTACTAGTTGCTCTATTTATGAATAAATAGTTATTTTTGGAACGCAACCATAGTTCTGTACATTTGCTAATAACCAGCTTTTGGGACCAACGTAAGGGAAAAAAAAAAGCTTCCAGATTTCACTACTTTAACTCGAGGTTTAAATTAAACGCTAATTACATGCCCATAAGATGAGATTAGATGATTAATTGTGAGCAGAGAGCCTCACAACAGGTGGTATCAGAGCCCACTAAACCATTAAGTTATGAAACTAGAGGAGTGGGGTAGATTGAGTCTTTTTGATTGATTCATTGCATGCTTGCATGGTATATGTCTTACTATTTTGAATTTATATCACTTGATTTCTGTGACTAAATGGTAAGAGTATGCCGAAGAATTATGCGATTTACATGCTCTTCGAAGTGATTTGTAGCATGTATTGAATGAAGTATGAATCAGAACTCGATCTCTTGAGAAGTAGCACATTGATGTGTGCTAATTAGAGGAGGGACTGAGAATTGTTATTGATATGATGATGAATTATGAACAAATCTCTTTGATTTTTAGATATGCCTCCTCGAAGAACAACTACCAGGCAGACAGGAAATATTCCGCGAACAGAGCAGGGTAGTACATCGACTGATACTATGAATGCAGCTGCAACCCCGATGGAAACATTGTTGAAACGGTTTCAGTCGTTTAAACCACCAACTTTGACAAGGACAGAAAATGCCATAGACTGTGAGAACTGGTTGGAAGACATTGAACAGTTATTTGAAGCACTGGATTACACCGATGATCGTCGGGTAAAATTAATAGTACATCAGTTGCATGGTCTTGGTAAAAGCTGGTGGATAGCAACCAAGAAAGCGCTTGAGAATCAGGGTACTGTGATTACTTGGGCCGTATTTCGAACAGCTTTCTATCAAAGATTCTTCCCCGTTTCGTATCGAAAGGATAAAGGGGCAGAGTTTGCAAACCTGAGACATGGGCAGTTGAATATTGAAGAATATGTTGCTAAATTTACCAGTTTGCTTAAATTTGCTCCACATGTTGCTATCAGCGACGAAGCACAAGCTGATCAGTTTATTAATGGATTAAATCCTGACGTGTTTACTTTGGTGAACACTGGCCGACCAAATACTTTTGCCGATGCGTTGAATCGCGCAAAAGGAGCAGAATCTGGATTGCTAAGGCAGCGAAGAGCACAATTTGTGCCAACAGCATCCAAATCAGCACAAGAGAACCCACAGATTCCACCACCCCCTCGTTTCGATGCTGGAAGCAGCGGTAGTGGAAAGAAAAATTTCTTCAAAGGAAAAGGAAAACAGTTCAAACGTTCAGGTACCAGTAGCTCCTCTAGTTCAAGTGAATTCAAACAACTGGGAGCTGGACAGAAATTTGGTGATTACTGTACCAAGTGTGGAGGCAAACACAACACGGAACAGTGTAGAGGAGTGTTTGGCCTTTGCAGCATTTGTAATCAACCTGGACATTTTACAAGAATCTGCCCTCAACGTGGTGCTGGAAGTTCACAGAATACAGGGGCATCGAGATCATTGCACCTCCAGAAAGACCAGCCTCTTCTGTGCATTCATTCCAAACACAAAATCAACAACAGAGTAGGTAAGGAGGAAGCCAAACAGTGAGTCAACCTCCTAAACAGCAAGCACGGGTGTTTGCATTGATAGAAGAGCAAGCACAGGCAGCCCCTGATGATGTGATTGCAGGTAATTGCTATCTCTGTGGTTATCCTGCTTATGTACTAATTGATACTGGTGCTTCACATACCTTTATTTCTGAGCACTTTGTGATGACACATGCGTTGCCCATTGAATCATTGACTGAGGTAGTATCAATTTCTTCACTCTGGGAAGGGGTATGTTATCAGTAAAAGCAGTTAGGAATTGTATACTACAGTTTGAAGGTCATGAGATTGAGATTGATTGTATTGTACTTGGGTTGTCTGATTTTGATTGTATCATTGGCATAGATATGTTAACCAAGTACAGGGCAACAGTAGATTGTTTTCAGAAAGTGGTTCGATTCAAACCTGAGAAAACCGACGAGTGGAAATTTTATGGTAAGGGATCACGAGCCAGAATTCCCTTGGTTTCTGTTATCTCTATTACTAATCTATTGCAGAAGGGAGCAGAGGGATTCTTGATTTATGCAGTAGATGTGAAGAAGAATAGCCCGAATCTGGTTGATATACCAGTAGTTTGTGACTTCGCTGATGTCTTTCCTGATGAAATTCCAGGATTACCTCCATATCGAGAGGTAGATTTTAGTATTGAATTGATGTCAGGTACACAACCGATATCGAAAGCACCGTACCGAATGACACCAATTGAATTGAAGGAATTGAAGGAGCAACTGGAAGATCTTCTGGCCAAAGGGTATATTAGACCAAGTGTTTCTCCTTGGGGTGCTCCAGTACTATTTGTGAGAAAGAAAGATGGATCGATGAGGTTATGTATTGACTACCGGCAACTAAACAAAGCAACGGTAAAGAATAAATATCCCTTACCACGAATATATGATTTATTTGATCAGTTGCAGGATTCGTCAGTATATTCGAAGATTGATTTGAGATCCGGTTATCATCAATTGAGAGTAAGAGATGAGGACATACTGAAAACTGCATTTCGAACGAGGTATGGTCACTATGAGTTCATAGTTATGCCGTTTGGATTAACAAATGCTCCGGCAGTGTTTATGAGTTTGATGAACAAGGTATTTCAGAAATATCTTGATGACTTTGTGATCATATTTATTGATGATATTCTGATTTATTCGAAGAACATGTACGATCATGCGAACCATCTCAGAACTATTTTGCAAACTCTGAGAGAGGAGAAATTGTATGCTAAACTGTCGAAATGTGAGTTTTGGTTGCAAAAAGTGGTATTTCTTGGCCATATCATTTCTGGAGATGGTATTTCTGTTGATCCAAGTAAGATAGAAGCTGTGATTAATTGGCCTAGACCAACATCTGTGCCAGAAATTCGAAGATTTATGGGTCTTGCAGGATATTATCGATAGTTTATCCAAGATTTTTCGAGTATTGCAAAGCCTATAACTCAGTTGACACAGAAGAATGCACCGTTTGTTTGGTCAGAGGCTTGTGAAAACAGTTTTCTTGAATTAAAGAAGAGGTTAACTACAGCACCAGTTTTGACAATTTCTTTGGGTACTGGTAATTTTGTGGTGTATTGCGATGCTTCTCACCAAGGATTGGGGTGTCTTTTGATGCAACGAGGACATGTGATTGCATACACCTCGATACAGCTGAAACCACATGAAATTCGATATCCAATTCATGATCTTGAACTGGCAGCCATTGTGTTTGCACTAAAGATATGGCGACATTATCTTTATGGTGAGAAATTTGAGATCTTTTCTGATCACAAGAGTTTGAAGTATTTGTTTTCACAGTCTGAATTGAATATGAGGCAGCGAAGATGGCTGGATTTATTGAAGGATTTCGATTGTGAAATTAAGTATTATCCAGGGAAATCCAATGCAGCAGCTGATGCCTTGAGTAGAAAGATTTGTGCTTTGTCTTTGACTACGATGGGTGTATCTAGTTTAATAGAAAATTGCTGTACTTCTGGATATTTATTTGAAACGGATAGGAGACCGATGAGAATTTGTGCTATAAGTGCTGAACCTGAAATGTTGATTCGAATTAAAGAAGCACAGAAGAAGGATTTGAATATACAGTAATCTGTTGAGATGGTCAAGTCTGGACATGCATCGGAATATAGAGTGAGCGCTGATAATATTTTATATGTGAATAACAGACTTGTTGTTCTAGACGTTGTAGAATTGAAATATCAGATTTTGAATGAAGCCCATAGGAGTAGATTCAGTGTGCATCCTGGAGGTAGGAAGATGTACAACGATTTGAAGAAACAGTACTGGTGGAAACAAATGAAGTCTGATGTGACTAATTTTGTTTCAAAGTGTTTAAATTGCCAACAGGTGAAAGCTTAAAGGAAGAAACCTGCTGGATTATTACAAAATCTGTCAATTCCTGAATGGAAGTGGGATCACATTTCTATGGATTTTGTAACAAAATTACCAAAATCGTCCCGAGGTTGCGATGCTATTTGGGTAATTATCGATAGGTTGACAAAATCTACCTGTTTTATTCCTTATCGAATGACCTATCGACATGATCAAATGGCATATCTCTACATTAAAGAAGTGGTCAGACTTCATGGTGTGCCAAAATCCTGTTTCTGATAGAGATCCACGATTTACTTCACATTTTTGGAGTAGTTTGCAACAAGCTCTAGGTACGAAATTGCATTTGAGCACCGCATATCATCCTCAAACTGATGGACAAACGGAAAGAACAATTCAAACTCTTGAGTATATGCTTAGAGCAGTAGTATTGGACTTTGGTATTTCATGGCAAGATTCGTTACCACTGGTGGAATTTTCGTACAACAACAGCTATCAAACCAGTATTGAAATGGCTCCGTTTGAAGCGTTGTATGGAAGTAAATGTCGTTCACCATTATATTGGGATGATGTATCGGAGGTACCTGAATTGGGACCATATTTGATTAGAGAAATGACAAAAAAAGTGAAGTTAATTCAGCAGAGAATGAGAACAGCGCAGCATAGACAGGCCAGGTATGCAAATACCAGACGTAGACCTTTGAATTTTGAAACAGGGGACAAAGTATTTTTGAAAATTTCTCCTTTCAGAGGTACAATCAGATTTGGTAAACGAGGGAAATTGTCTCCAAGATTTATTGGGCCTTATGAAATTCTTGAAAAGATAGGCGATCTCGCTTATCGACTGGCATTACCTCCATCTCTTGCTGGTATACATGATGTCTTTCATGTATCGATGCTAAGGAAATATCTACCTGATGTATCTCATGTTATTCCTGCTGAAGAAGCTGAACTCGATGAGACTTTGAGTTATTTTGAACAACCGATATAGATTCTTGATCGAAAAGAAAAACAACTCCTAACGAAGATTATTCCATTGGTGAAGATTCAATGGAATCGACATGGAGTAGAGGAAGCTACATGGGAAGTGGAGGAAGATATGAAACAACGATTTCCTTATCTTTTCCAATGAGGTTAGCTCTTATTCTCGTATTCCATGATTCTTATGTGTATATAGAGACTGCTGATGAGTTCGAGGACGAACTCAGATCTTAGAGGGGGAGAAATGTAATGCCCGAGATTATTTATGTCGTGATTAAGGAAATTGGAAATTCCGGACGTTAGTTTTAATGAAGTCTGTTCGTCTGCCGATGAGGTGAAATCTGGTTGAGATTCGAAGTGAATTAATAAATCTTAGGAGGAATCTGTTTTGTTTAAGTGGTTAGAAGAGAAACGCTGCCGTTTTGGTGAAGTCTGGTACGTGCCTAACACGTTATTGTTTTACGAAGACAAGTAGTAGCGTTAAATCTGGGAATCCAGAAGTCAACGTTAGTCAACCATATGATTAAGAGTGATCGCTGGTTTTAGTTGAGCGACGTAGTTTCGCTACTCAGTCGATGCGCGTAATTTGATTTACGGACGTCAACGCCAGTCAACTTTACTGTAGCTTGCAGCTGGTTTGCGAGAGAGTTAGCGACTGGATTTGATGACGTCAGTTATGCGATGTCGTTCGAATTAGTTGGAACGCAGTGTTTTGATGCAACGACTGATTGTCCAGCTTTTGGATTTGAAACCAGTCGAGGGTTGGTTGTATCTGCTGGTTTAACCAGTCGTGTGAACACGCGACGTCGTTTTGATTTATGAAACAGGAACCACGATACGTCACCGTTTGAATTAGTTAGTGTAACCAGCTGTGAGTTCTTTCAGTAGAGATCTGAAATCAGCTATTGGTATGTTGCGACGTCGTTTGGGTTAGTTGGTACGGCGTCGTTTTGATATTGAAAAACAGCGACTGGTTGTTATGTTTAGTTATGACATCTGGTTGAGAAAGCTGGTTATGTTGCGACTGGTTGGTTGTGAAAGCTGGTTTTGTTGCGACTGGATATTCAACTGAATATAGCTACGGCTTCCAGTCGTGAGAAGTAGTAGCATCAATCGCAAGAATTACTTTGTACCACGAAGAACAGTTGATACGCTCTACGCACTGATCGAGGAAGCTGGATTTCGAAGCGGTGGGAGTTTATCCTAAATTGATAGATAAATACTCAGCATGACACGTGGAATTCGAATTGAACACATTGGAAATGCTGCAGAAAAGCAGAGACCGTTGTCTATAAATAGGATTGAATTCGAAATCCTTGTAACTCTTGCTACAGACTTTAGGATTTAACTCTGTGAGTTACCGATAACAATTACAAAAAAGCTGAAGTGATATATGAAGAATTCGAACAGAGAATAACGAAGGTATAATTTTACAGTGCGAGTCGGGGATTAGATTACTCAGGAATGATATTTCTAAAGTTATCCCGATGAAATCACATACTCTGTAGTTTCTGTTCTTGATTTGGAACTGGAGTTTTATGTGAATTCATAATGCCCAGGACTGAGATGACCTGATTTTCGAAGTTGGAGTTAACTTCGATAGATGGATATCCATGTCAAGATCGTATACGAATCTTGATGGCGTTGATGTGAAATGGAATCAATTCTGGAACGACGAATGGAGTTAGATTCATTGCATTGCATCGTAGAACTGATACTGATTGATATGTGTTTATATGTTCTATTGCATATATCTGTTGATTATACTGAGATGATTCTCACCGGAGTTATCCGGCTGTTGTTTTGTTTTGTGTGTGTGCATGACAACAGGTAGGCGAGAGCTGAATTGAGTTGAGCCTGGGTAGTGAGAGCTGGCTACCTAGACGAAGAGAAACAATGAAAAAGAACTCCTAGAGATCTGCTGTTAGCATAGTCTTGATATAGTTAGCGTTAGCATGAAATCTGGTTTTACTACTGCTGGTCAGATCTTGTAGCAACAAACATAGCATGTAATAACCGTTGTACTAGTTGCTCTATTTATGAATAAATATTTATTTTTGGAACGCAACCATAGTTCTGTACATTTGCTAATAACCATCTTTTGGGACCAACGTAAGGAAAAAAAAGTTTCCAGATTTCACTACTTAAACTCGAGGTTTAAATTAAACGCTAATTACACGCCCATAAGATGAGATTAGATGATTAATTGTGAGCAGAGAGCCTCACATATTTTGAGTATGGATATTTTGAATGAATGTTTTGAGTTCAGGCCCATTTTATTTCGAAAAATTTTCAAGCCCTGTTTTTACGCTTCCGTGATTATGTGCTTAATTGTGCTCTAATCTTGTGAGATTAGCACGGGGTCTGAAAACCTCCGTCAGGAAGTGATGTCTGAAGCACATAAATCCAAGTTCTTGATCCACCCAGGGAGTACAAAGATGTATAGGGATTTTAAAGAACACTTCTGGTGGAATAGTGTAAAAAGAGATGTTGCTGACTTTGTCGCTAGATGCCATGTATGTCAACAAGTCAAGGCAGAACATCAAAGACCTGGAGGATTATTGAAACCACCGGAAATTCCAGAATGGAAGTGGGAAAACATATCCATTGACTTTGTAGTAGGTCTGCCGAAAACAAGATTAGACCATGATGGACTATGGGTAATCATGGATAGGTTAACAAAGTATGCGCACTTTCTGTCTGTCCGAATGAACTACGGCTTAGATAAGCTCACGGCCTTGTACATGGACAATATTGTCTGATTACATGGAGTTCCAACCAGCATTCAGTCCGATAGGGACCCAAGGTTCGTATCTCATTTTTGGAAGAGCTTCCAAGAAGCCATGGGAAGTAAGGTAACCCTCAGTACGGCTTACCATCCGCAGACTGATGGCCAAACTGAGAGGACCATCCAGACCCTAGAAGACATGCTACGGACATGCACCTTAGACTTAGATAGTAATTGGAGCGAACACCTATCTCTAATAGAGTTCACATACAACAATAGTTACCACAACAGCATAGGATATGACACCATACGAGGCCCTCTATGAACGGAAATGTCGATCGCCGCTGTATTGAGATGAGGTTGGAGAAAAGGCCATCACAGGACCTGAACTCGTCCAGGAGACAGTGAAAAAGGTAGTCATCATAAAGGAGAGACTGAAGACAGCCCAGGATCGACAGAAAAGCTAAGCAGACTTAAAGAAAAGACCATTGGCCTTCGAGGTAGGCGAAAAAGTGTATCTCAAGGTTTCTCCAATGAAAGGGGTAGTCCGATTTGATAAGGCCGGAAAGATGAATCCCCGATATGTCGGACCATTCGAAATCTTGGAAAGAGTAGGAACACTTGCCTACAGACTGGCCTTACCATCCAGTATGTCAAGAATCCACAATGTCTTCCATGTCTCACAACTACGGAGATATATCGTGGATTCTAGTCACGTTCTTGATGAAGGGCCACTCCTGGTGGAAGGGAATCTGAACCAAGGACTGAACTATGAAGAAGTCCCAATTCGAATCATGGACACAAAGGACCAGGTGCTTAGACGAAGAACAATCCCATACGTCCGAGTCCAATGGTCCAACCACACCGAGAGAGAAGCCACGTGGGAAATGGAGGAGAAGATGCATAATCAATATCCTTAACTTTTCGACGATTAAGGTAACCAAAGTTTCGAGGACGAAACTTCTTTTAAGGAGGGAGGGATGTGAAAACCCAAAAAAAAAAAATCGACGGTCAACTCAGATTTGGAACGGTCAACTCAGATTTGGGGCGGTCAACAGTCACTCATATTTGGGACGGTCAACAGTCAGCTCAGATCTGGAACAGTCAACAGTCAGCTCAGATCTGGACAGTCAACAGTCAGCTCAGATCTGGACAGTCAACAGTCAGCTCAGATCTGGACAGTCAACAGTCAGCTCAGATCTGGACAGTCAACAGTCAGCTCAGATCTGGACAGTCAACAGTCAGCTCAGATCTGGACAGTCAACAGTCAGCTCAGATCTGGACAGTCAACAGTCAGCTCAGATCTGGACAACCAGGAGTCAACTCAGATCTAGACAATCAATAGTCAACTCAGATCTGGACAGCCAACAGTCAACTCAGATCTGGACAGTTAACAGTCAACTCAGATCTGGAAAAGTTAACTCAGCTTTGACTAAGTCAACTCAGTTTTGGCGACATAAATTCAGATTTGGCGATGTAAATTCAGATTTGGCGACGTAAATTCAGATTTGGTAAAGAAAACTCAGCTCATGAATTTCAGCGAGCTGCTACACGCGTACAGATCAGATTTCGCATTCGTAACTGCCAATTTTGAGAGATTAATGACCAATTAAACCACCCGATTCAATGCCTAAACTGTTACTCTTGTAACAGTCATTTTAATGGCCATAAAATCAGGAATTTAAGGTTGTAACGGCTGACCTTTGACTACCCTATTTTTACACCTATAAATACCTTGCTATGGCATCAGTTTTCCCCCACATTCATCCCGAAATTTCTCAAAAAAATACAATAAACTTCCACGTTGAAACCCTGCACAAGTTGTATCCTAGCGTTGTACGAACTCACCAGATTTCATACATCAGATTTGGCAAAGAGCTGAACATTTTCTGCACCTTGACCCGCACAGATTTCAGCAGACTGTTAGTGGGCTTTTGCTATATATATATATATATATATA
>KQ987285.1:63152-73555 GCA_001598015.1 Dorcoceras hygrometricum
GTACATCAGATTTGGCAAAGAGCTGAACATTTCCTGCACCTTGAACCACACATATTTCAGCAGAGGGTAAGTGGGCTTTTGTTATATATATATATATATATATATTCGTTTGCAATACTATATAATCTGTTATGCTATATTCTGTTATGAAATTATCATTCGAGCACTTGTTTCGTATCAGATTTCGTTTCGTGTCAAGTTCATGCTATGAGTTATGCTCTGTTTTAGCACTGATATTTCTGTCGTAATATGGGTCTACGGAATATTCCGCACTCTGAGTTACAAGGTGTAACTATGGCCTCGACCCCTTAGAGGAGTAAAAATTAGGGGTTGATCAGTAAACCATAGAAACGAATTAACTATCAGTGCTACCTGTTCTGTGATATGCTCTGCTGCTCTGTTCTGTTATATGCTATGTCCGAATCTGTATATTTATATGTATGTTTTGTTATGCTCTAATGATATCCCCAACTTGCTGAGTGTTACTCCAAACACTCACCCCTTACTTCTCCCACCAGATAAGAACGAAGAGCGGGTTGAAGAAGAAGAACAAGAGCTGTTCTAGGGCTGGCGAAGATTTAGTCTTTTTAATGTAAATTTCGCTTCCGCATTTCTGTTATTAAAGTTTTGATTTTCAGTTGTAAAAACGATTGCTTTGATTATGTAATAGACTGGTTTTGAGCTATACTATGAGGCTAAATGTTTTACGATTTTATAATTGTTTAACATTGCCGATGTCATGAGTCTCGGTTTCGGGGCGTGACAGCTTTGGACTATACTGTGCATCACCATCAGCTTACTCCCAAGCTGATGTCACCCACCAGCACAATCTCATTCCCATAATCTGATCCCTCAGTTCAGGGTTTCCAGCACAACTCTAAGCTGAATCCAGATTACACTCACACGGGAAATCCTAGGGCTGATCGTCTCTAAGCTGTTGTCCTCAAAATAGCTCGCGACAGAAACTCAAACTAGCACAACGAAGCAGTTCAACCGAGAACTGTTCCACCCAGATCAGCTCGCGCCTGATCTGGTGTTTGCCCACACAAAGCTACCAACAGCTTACACCAAATCTACTAAAATGATCACTAAGACACTGCCTCCGCTAAACAGCTTACACGCTACCATCCAGCTCAGCGCCTATACTTGCTGCTCAGCTCATAGCCATTCTGCCTAACCAGCTCACACCAAAACTGGTATTTGTTAAGCATCAGAATCCACCAGCAACCCTCTAAGTTGGATCTCCATTCGGTTTCTCACCGAATCTACACACTGAAACAAAATAGCATCAAGGGATGACATCTAAGCTGACATACCCCGGACAGTCCGTCACTACTGATCCAGCTCAGAGCTGTTCCACAAGAATAGCAAACTCCTCATAAGGCAACTCAGCTCAGGTCACCTACCTGTTTCTCATCCAGCAGTACGTACACCAGCTTGGAGTGCTTAACTCAGCACACCTCACTCAAATCAGCTCGCAGTGGTCAATCCAGCTCGCAACAGCTTCAGGCCCCAAAGCTGCATCCAGCTTATGCCTAAATCCTAAACTGCTATCAGCCTAGACTTCTCCACTGGACTGGTTCACGCTACAGCATCATCAGCTCGTGAACTCAACATAGCACAGTGTTACTCTGTCAGCTTGCACACAAAATCTCAGCACAGAACACTCCACTTGCTCGCACTCGGGCTGGTCTACAGTGCAACCCTACGAAATATCCCCTATCAGCTTAGCACGAACTATAGGATCAGCTCGCATCCCAGCTGGCCCACTCATGTCGATGCTCCCTAAGGTAATATAAATCACTAATTTGGACTAGTTAAATCGTTAATGACCTTGGCTAATTACGGTCCTCACATTCTCCCCACCTTAAGAGATTTCGTCCTCGAAATCAAACGTTTCTCGCCAAAGCTGACGGCTACCACTAACCTTGTCAAAGCTGAACTACAAACAGATCTTGTCTGGTCTATGAACTAAGGCCAGCTCTCCACCTTAGCTGAAGACCACAACAGCTTTGGTCTATACCGGAACTGTTACCAACTTACGCCTAAACTGTTACCATCAAACGACGTGGTACAATACTTGCAATCTGAATGCTAAGCTCAAAACGTCCAGAACATTCCTAAACTAAACTTAGCTTATGCCTCAGCTCCTAACAGCTTACGCTACACAACGTCTCTCAAAGCTGTTCACTTATAATCAGATCTCCCCAAAACAGTTCGCGATAGAATACCAACATACCGTCCAGAGAAAAAGTTCAACTCAGAACTTGCTCTTCATAGATCAGCTTACGTCAAATCAGCAAAATCTTCAAGCTGATCGCTACTTTCACGCCCCGAGACCGAGACTCATGACATCGTCAATATTAAACAATTATAAAATTGTAAAATATTAAGCCATCATAGCATAGCTCAAACCATTCTATTAATAATCGAAATATAATCGTTTTTACATCTGAAAATCGGAGTCTGAATAACAGAGTGCGGAAGCGAAAAAATAAATAATTTACATTAATATCGGAGAAAATGCGGAAGCGAAAAATAAATACATCAACAGAAACTGAATCTTCACCAGCCCCAAAACAGCTTTTGTTCTTGTTCTTCTACCTACTTTTCGTTCTTATCTGAGTGGAGAAGTAAGGGGTGAGTGTTTGGAGAAACACTCAGCAAGTGGGGGATACCATTCGAGCATAACAAATATTCATATACATATACTGAGATAACAGATCTCAGCACAGAGTATAACAGAGCATAACAGAGCTTAACAGAACTTAACAGAAGCATGGCAGATAGCACTGATAATTACTTCGTGTCTATGGTTTACTGATCAGTCCTTAATTTTTACTCCTCTAAGGGGTTGAGGCCATGTGGTTACATCACATAACCCAGCGTGCGGAATATTTCGTAGACCCATATTATGACAGTAAAAGCAGTGAAAAACAGAGTTTGAACGAAGCAGAAATCTGAATTGAAATAGTGCTCGAATAGTAGGTTCAAAACTGAAACTTTAACAAGAATAATATATATAATATCAATCGAATATATTACTTAGCAAAAACCCACTTACAGTAATCTGAAGCTTGATTGAAATCTGGTATAAAGCTTGTGCACTAAGCAAGGTTTCAACGTGCAAGTTACTGTAATTTTTTCTGAGAAAATTTTGGGAGAAGTGTGGGTCCTTTGATGCTACAGCGAGGTATTTAAGGGTGCAGAAATGGGTAAATCAAGGGTCTGCTATTAAGGCAATAAATCCCTGCTTTCATGGCCATTAAAATGGCTGTTACAAAAATATTAGTGTAGGCATTGATTTGGGTCCCTTAATTGGCCATTAATCCTCTAAATTGGCAATTATGGTTGCAAACCATCTGCTCTGTACGCGTGAAGAACTTGCTGAAATCTGCGGGAGAAGTTTTTGTTACCCAAAATCTGAATTTTTACGTGGTCAAAGCAGAGTTGACTGCTGGGTTGATTGCTGAGTTGACTGCTGAGTTGACTGCTGGGTTGTCTGCTGAGTTGGCTGCTGAGTGGACTGCTGAGTTGTCTGCTGAGTTGACTGTGCAGAAGCTGAGTTGTCTGCTGAGTTGACTGTGCAGAAGCTGAGTTGACTGTGCAGAAGCTGAGTTGTCTTTGATAGACCGACTACAAAATCCATGGATATGTTTTCCCACTTCCATTCTGGAATTTACAGTGGTTGTAACAATCCTCCAGGTCTTTGATGTTCCGCCTTGACTTTTTGGCATACGTGGCATCTAGCAACAAAATCAGCAACATCTCTTTTCATCCCATTCCACCAGAAGTGTTCTTTCAAATCTCTATACATCTTTGTGCTTCTTGGGTGGATTGAGAACTTGGACTTATGTGCTTCATACATCACTTCCTGTCGGAGGTTATCGACGTTGGGCACACATAGTCGTCCGTTCATCCAAAGAGTTCCATCTTGGTCTTCTCAGAAATCAGTCATTTTCCCTTCCTTGATCTGTTCTTTCAGCCTCATCAAGCTGGGGTCTCGATCCTGCTTCAGCTTGAACAATTCTCTAAGGCATGGTTGGGCTGAGATCGATGATAGTATCACCTTGTTCATATTCTTTCGACTTAGCGCATCGGCCACCTTATTTGCCTTTCCTAGATGGTAGTTGATCGTTAAGTCGTAGTCTTTCAAAAGCTCGAGCCATCGTCTTTGTCTCAGGTTCAATTCCTTCTGAGTGAATATATACTTGAGACTCTGATGGTCGGTGAATACTTCACATTTTGCTCCATAAAGGTAGTGTCGCCAAATCTTTAGAGCAAAAACTACTGGAGCTAGCTCTAGATCATGGGTCGGGTAGTTTTGTTCATGCGTCTTCAGTTGCCTTGAGGCATAAGCAATTACTCTGCCATATTGCATGAGTACACACCCTAGTCCTTCTTTCGATGCATCTCTGTAGATGGTAAATCTTTTGTCCCCTACGGGTAGCGTCAGAACAGGGGCAGATGCAAGCTTCGTCTTCAGAGTCTCGAAGCTTGTCTCACACTCTTCGTTCCAGTTGAACTTGGAGTTCTTCTGGGTGAGCTCACACTCTTCGTTCCAGTTGAACTTGGAGTTCTTCTGGGTGAGTCTAGTGAGTGGTAAGGCTATTGAAGAGAAGCCTTCTATGAACTTTCGATAATAGCCGGCCAACCGCAAGAAGCTTCTAACTTCTGTCACCGTCTTAGGCGCAGGCCAGTCCATGATGGCTTCACCTTTTTTGGATCCACTGATACGCCTGCTTCGGAGATTATATGGCCTAGAAATGCCACACTCTTCAGTCAGAATTCGCACTTCTTGAATTTGGCGTACAGTTGTTTCTCTTGCAGGGTTTGGAGAGTAATTCGGAGATGTTCCTTGTGGTCTTCTTCTCTTGACGAATACACGAGTATATCATCTATGAACACCACCACAAATTTGTCGAGGAACGGCTTGAACACGCGGATCATGAGGTCCATGAAGGCCGCTGGTGCATTAGTGAGACCAAATGGCATCACCATGAATTCGTAATGTCCATATCTGGTTCTAAATGCTGTTTTAGGAACATCTTCAGCCTTGATCTTTAGCTGGTGATAACCCGACCTCAAATCTAACTTGGAGAAGGTTGTAGCTCCCTTGAGTTGATCAAAGAGGTCGTCGATTCTCGGAAGGAGATACTTATTCTTGATTGTGATCTTGTTCAACTCCCTATAGTCGATACACAATCTCAAGGTTCCATCCTTCTTCTTGACGAATAAAACTGGAGCTCCCCAAGGTGACACACTGGGTCTGATCTGCTTTTTGTCCAGCAGTTCTTGTAGTTGGTCATTGAGCTCCTTGAGTTCTGCAGGTGCCATTCGGTAGGGTGCCTTGGATATTGGGGCCGTCCCTGGCACTAGGTTGATTTCGTATTCAATCTCTCTGTCAGGAACCTTTCCAGGTAAGTTATCTGGAAACACATCTGTGAACTCTTGCACCACTGGGATGTCTTCTATCTTGAGCGCGTCTCCTTCTTTCACTTCATGGATCATAGCCAAGAAAACTTCTGCTCCTGACTTCATGGCTTTCCATGCTTGGGCCGCAGAAAGTAGGGACTTTTCGCTCCTTGTTCTTACCATGATGTATCAACTCTTCTTCATCGAGGGTTTGGAGCTTCACGCTCTTACCTCGGAAATCTACTAATGCATGGTGCTTAGATAGACAATCCATTCCTAAGATGGCATCGAACTCGACCATGTTGAGTTGTATCAGGTTTGCAGAGAATGAACGGTCGTTTATGGACATCTCACAGTCCCGGTGGATCTTATGTGTTTCAATGGTAGCGTTGGTAGGAGTTGCTACTCTATAGGGTTCACATAGAATTTCAGGTTCTAGCCCTAACTTCTTAGCAAATCTCCTAGATACGAATGAATGGGTAGCACCACAATCAAACAACACATAAGCAGGCATCTTGTTGATAAAAATGGTACCTGCCACCACGTCGCTGGCGTCTTCAGCTTCTTCTTGGGTCATTGCAAACGCCCGAGCATTGGGTTTATCCTCCTTGGGCTTTGGCTTGTTCGGAGCCGCATTGCTCGATCCAGCTGGTTCTCCGGATAGTCCGCAAGTCGGTGGCCCAGCTTTCCACACTTGAAGCATGCACCGCTCTGCTTGCGACAATCTCCACTATGACGTTGGCCGCATGAGGCGCAAGTTGGCAACGTCTGGTTACCCGGGATAGGTGCTGAGCCACGGTTGTTGAGGTTCGGCCGCTTGTTCTTAGGCCCACCGTGTGAAGTCTGAGCATTGAAGGGGCGTTTGTCTTTTTGTCAGCTTCCCGCCTCTTTATGTCAGTTTCTTCTCGGATTGCAGCTCCCATCAAGTCTTCAAGCTCGTGGCTTGGTAGCTGCGCCTTCTTGTATCGATACATCTTTAGAGTATTATCTGCCATGATCGTTGGGACATAGGTGCCCAATGAATTGAACTTGGAGGTATACTCTACTACCGACATATCTGCGGTCTGAGTGAAGGTCTCAAACTCGCTGAGCCGTTGCATTCTGACTTCCATGGGAAAGTATTGTTTCAAGAATGCTTCCCGAAACCTTTGCCACGTAATTTGTCCATTTGCAGTCATGGTGGGCTCAACTGCTTCCCACCATTTCCCAGCTTTGCTGTCGAGGAGTGGTGTTACAACATCCACTTTGAACGCGTCTGGGACCTCCAGTAGTCGAAGTTACGTTTCGATGTTCTTCATCCACGTCTGGGAAACTTCGGGTTCATGGCTCCCATCGAAGGTGGGGGCTTTGTTTTTGCGGAGGGACTCATAGTAGAACTTCGTCCCATGAGGTGGAGGGGGAGGAGGAGGAACTTGGTTGTTGTTGTTGGGGTTAACCAACCCTTGCAGAGTCGTGGCAACCATGGTAGCGATTGCCATCAGGTCTTCTCTACTAAGACCAACTCCCGAATTGGAATTGGAGGGTCCTTCACCTCCATTGTTTCTAACACTTCTTCGGTCTCCTGCCATATTCTGTCGTAGGAAAACTTACTAAGAATTAAGGCATATAAATTTGAAACGATCGAGAATACGATATCACGAAGGGATAAACAAACTTTCGATTTTCTATTCATCATCTATCTCTCCCTCGCCTATCGGAATCTCTTCTTCCTCCGGATGTTCTCCCGGTTCTTCCTCCCATTCATCATCGAATGGAGCAGGAGCATCGTTAGCTTCTTGCAGACCTTGGATTGTTTGGAGTAAGCTATCTTTCTCCTCTACCAGGGCCTCGATGATCAGGTGTTGTGCTTGCATCGAGTCTTCGGCTTCTTGGATACGAGCCTGAAACTTTTGATGGCACACCACATGGCTTTCTCTAGCCTGTTGCTTCTTTCCTTCATCTTTTCGATCTTCTTAGACATACTAAGGCCTATTTCAGTAAGTCCGGCGATGACCTTGTGTGAGGCTTCTAATGCTATTTGGGTATCCTCATGTTCTTTCTTCATCGTAGCTAACCCTCGTCTCTCGGTTGCTAGTTGGGCTCTAAGGCACCTAATCGTGCGGCTTTGGTTGTCAAGGGCAATCTGTTTCATACGGAGGGCAGCAGCGCGAGTACGAGGAGCAGAGGGGGCCATGTCCTAAAAATCGAAGATATTTCCAAAAATAGAAAGTTTTGAGATTATTCCATAAACTGAAAGTACTAACCATAGGGAGTATCGAACAGTTGACGAAACTGAAATCGGAGTCATGTACAAAAAGTTATTGAATTTTCAAATATTTCCAAAATTGGCAAAAACGCGTTTTCGAAGGCCTAAACGAAGGAATTCGGCCAAAACGTGCCTTTGGTCACCATAAAGTGAGTATTGCTCGTTGGGCCGTCTCGGAGGGGGTAGCACTGGTCTTTCGCCAAAATCTGAAAGTTCGTTCCGGACCTCGAAAATTTCAGATTTGGTTTTCCAGCCGGATTATGCACCTGGTGAGCTCTGATACCACTAAAATGCCACGCCCCGAGACCGAGACTCATGACATTGGCAATATTAAACAATTATAAAATTTTAAAATATTAAGCCATCATAGCATAGCTCAAACCAGTATATTAATAATCGAAATATAATCGTTTTTACATCTGAAAATCGGAGTCTGAATAACAGAGTGCGGAAGCGAAAAATAAATAATTTACATTAATATCGGAGAAAATGCGGAAGCGAAAAATAAATACATCAACAGAAACTGAATCTTCACCAGCCCCAGAACAGCTTTTGTTCTTGTTCTTCTACCTGCTCTTCGTTCTTATCTGGGTGGAGAAGTAAGGGGTGAGTGTTTGGGGAAACACTCAGAAAGTGGGGGATACCATTCGAGCATAACAAATATTCATATACATATCCTGAGATAACATATCTCAGCATAGAGTATAACAGAGCATAACAGAGCTTAACAGAGCATAACAGAGCTTAACAGAGCTTAACAGAAGCATGACAGATAGCACTGATAATTACTTCGTGTCTATGATTTACTGATCAGTCCCTAATTTTTACTCCTCTAAGGGGTCGAGACTATGTGGTTACATCACGTAACCTAGAGTGCGGAATATTCTGTAGACCAATATTACGACAGTAAATTCAGTGCAAAAAGAGAGTAGACTATGTGGTTACATCACGTAACCTAGAGTGCGGAATATTCTGTAGACCAATATTACGACAGTAAAATCAGTGCAAAAAGAGAGTTTGAACGAAGCAGAAATCTGAATTGAAATAGTGCTCGAATAGTAGGTTCAAAACTGAAACTTTAACAAGAATAATATATATAATATCAATCGAATATATTACTAGCAAAAACCCACTTACAGTAATCTGAAGCTTGATTGAAATCTGGTATAAAGCTGGTGCACTAGGGAGCAAGGTTTCAACGTGCAAGTTACTCTAATTTTTTTTGAGAAAATTTTGTGTGGGTCCTTTGATGCTACAGCGAGGTATTTATAGGTGCAAAAATGGGTAAATCAAGGGTCTGCTATTAAGGCCATAAATCCCTGCTTTCATGGTCATTAAAATGGCTGTTACAAAAATATTAGTGTAGGCATTGATTTGGGTCCCTTAATTGGTCATTAATCCTCTAAATTGGCAATTATGGTTGCAAATCATCTGCTCTGTACGCGTGAAGAACTTGCTGAAATCTGCGGGAGAAGTTTTTGTTACCCAAAATCTGAATTTTTACGTGGTCAAAGCTGAGTTGACTGCTGGGTTGACTGCTGAGTTGACTGCTGAGTTGTCTGCTGAGTTGGCTGCTGAGTGGACTGCTGAGTTGACTTTGCAGAAGCTGAGTTGACTTTGCAGAAGCTGAGTTGACTGTGCAGAAGCTGGTTTGACCGACCAAAAGCTGGTTTGCGACCAAAAGCTGATTTGCGACCAAAAGCTGATTTGACTTTCCAAAAGCTGAGTT
This sequence comes from Dorcoceras hygrometricum, assembly GCA_001598015.1. Classification (NCBI taxonomy): domain Eukaryota; kingdom Viridiplantae; phylum Streptophyta; class Magnoliopsida; order Lamiales; family Gesneriaceae; genus Dorcoceras; species Dorcoceras hygrometricum. The sequence continues at coordinate 72,542 of KQ987285.1, forward strand.
GACTTTCCCAAAAGCTGAGTTGACTTTCCGAGATCTGATTTTTTTTTCGCTCTATTTCCGGGAGCTGAATTTTTGGGTTTTCACAGCTACTACGCTGATATACCCATAGCAGTTCACACAAACAAAACAGACCACAACGCAAACTATCAAAAAGGGATCACTAACAAACGTATCACCAGTTACAAACTGGATAGAAACAACACTCGAACCGGAAGGATACAGAATACAAGGGAGAAATTAGCATTCAACGTGGATGAGGGCACTCTCCACTAATCTCAGCTTCTGCTTCTTGAGTAGTCTCTTCTCGCCCAAGCCTACTCCGCTTCACCATAACCCAAAGTATGGTCGAAATCTTCAATTGTTTCTCCTCTCTGTCCAGACTCTCACTGGATAAACAATACTTAACATGGTTTGCTCCAACTCAACTCCATCAGTCCTCACATTGCCAAAAAGATCTGGTTTGTGCTTCCTCGGCTTAGACACATGAAAACTCATCATGCATCAACAACCACTCAGTCGGCATCCGCAAACTTCACGTCAAAAGAGCTAATCCGCTTAGAAGTTCGTAAGGACCGATGAATTTAGGAGCTAACTCACCCTTTCCTCATTCTTTCGAAACGGTCTGAAAGGAGAAAACTTGCAAAATGCACGATCTTATACTCAAAATTTATCGCAACAGCTCGTAGGATAACGCTAAAAGCTGCCTGATCCACTCAGATTGGCCATATGGTTAGGTTGGTATGCGGATCTCACCGCCAATCTAGACCTCAAAGTTTGATGGTCCCGGAAATAGGATCACTAAGCAAATAGGAGTTCAGAAGGGGGGGTTGAATTGTAAGGATTCAGATTTCTAATTAGTGATTAATCGGATTTTGAGATAGATTAGTCACGAGAATTAAGAATTGAGATTTTGGAATTTCGAACTTGGATGAAATCTGTTTTGGAAAATATTTAGATCTCTAGTTGGAACTGTCCAGATTTAATTCGTGTGTATCGGGTGAGATCTGGTCGAGA
>KQ987285.1:78070-100921 GCA_001598015.1 Dorcoceras hygrometricum
AAATACTTTGAGCTTGCGCCTGAAATTACTTTGATAACCAGCACTTACATCCATCGTCGTTGTCAAGAACTTCGACTGGAAAAACGCTTGGAAGAATTCACCTGCTGATATGCATATGCATTTTTCCATCTGCTGATTCCTTTAGCGATAAAACGATGTCGTGTCAACTTAATCAAGTGACGTCGTTTTGCTATCTTTGAAATACATCTGCTGGTTAACACCAAGTAGTACATCTGCTGGTTTGTCAAAGGAACGCTTCTGCTGAATCAATCAAAACGCTGTCGTTCCAACTTAACCAAACGCTGTCGTATCGCAATCTCCAACAAATATACTTAACCAACTGCTGAACTCTTCAAGAAAGTATCTGCTGATTACTTCATCTGCTGATGCGAAACAGTGCACTCCAACGACGTCGTTCTAACTTATCAAAACGCTGTCGTTTACCAATCCTTAGCAAAACACGCTGAAACTCAAATCGGTACCTGCTGATCGAGACAACAACATCTGCTGATTGCTCACGAATATTCCAACTGCTGAAATACCACTGTAGATAGATAAGACGATCTCCTGAAGAGTGCGACAACTGATTGTCCAATTGCAACTTGTCTTATTTTTGTTATCACCAAAACTTATAAATATTGTCCTAACAAAGTTACCTGTAAGCGCTTCCAACATCAGGAAGTAACTCGAAAATCCTTGCCGGACACAGTCAAAACCAGCGCATCATGCGAAATCACCACAAGGTCCATGTACAACTTCGACATCTTCTGAAAACTTCAGCTGCACTAAAGAAACTTAGTAGGGACAAACTTCAACCGTCAACCTACTATTACCCGAAATCGTCTTACAATCTCAACCCGAATGAGGTAAAGGGTAACTAAATCTCTAGTCTTGAGCTTCCAGAGCACACAACAACGCAGAAGCATCGGAATCACACTGCAAGCCTTTTGCACTACAAGGTACATACTGGTTTAGTGATCAAACGCAGCCTTCGCTCTTGATCAACTCAGATCTTCTTGGTCCCTCACCTGCTGCACAACTGCTGGTGAAGACCACTGAATTTCCTCAACTCTTCCAGTTGATAAAACAAATCTGCACTTCTTACCTTGCAACACTTCAAAGGATGTCATCCAGAACATCACTTGGCCACTAAAACAGCACCAAAACTCCCCCAAAAGCAAGGAATTTCTTTCAACTACCATCGAAATCTCAAATTACAGTTCATAGCATACCTTCAAAAAAAAACTGAATGGAAATCCTGTTCATCTATCGAGGACAGAGCTCTCGTCATTTCCTATTCCTCGAGTTATATTACATCGAAATCCAGACCTGGTGATACCTCGTTGCAGGTGACTCATTCAAGCAGTTTCCTCCTAGTTTAGATCCAACAACTTTCACTTAGCTCATTACTCGAGGATAGACCTCTTCAACTCCAGACCCGACGGTCTGACGTGGTGACAACTCATTGGCTGGGCAAAATTCGGTTACATCAATTGACGCCATCTCTGGGAAACGAGATACATCAAAGACAAGATGCCACCAAGAAGGAACAAAATTCATGAGACGGGAGAGAACGGTAGCACTGATAATTTATCTCGGGGACCCGAGAATCAGGGTGGGGTCTTACAGTTACTCAAATTGCATAGTTAGTAGCCACAACAGTGGAGCAAGTATTGGCTCGCATGTCAAAGGCCATCCATGGGGGGAGAAGATTAGAAAGCTTCAGGAAGAAGTGTCACACCTTAGAGAGAAAGGAGCTCGGGTCACCAGCCACCTCCTGTTCGGGACGTCTCATTCTCAACAGAAGTATAGGTCACCGAGCTCTCTCCGCATTTCAAGTTCCCTATTGTGGGAGAATATGACGGGACAGAAGATCCTGAAAAGCACCTTTCCAGGTTTGAGAATGTAGCAATCCTGCATAGGTATCACGATCCAATCAAGTGTCGAGTCTTCCTGACCACCCTGGTCAGATTAGCACAACGACGGTTTAACCTCCTCCCAGCTGGGAATATTAGGGGCTTCCAAGATTCAGCCGGACTTTCCTCCTTCAGTTCGCCAGTAGCAAGAAACAGGCGTGACAACGTTGAAGCTTTTGAACGTAAATCATAAGGAACAAGAGAACTTGCGGGAGTACATCAGGCGATTCAACAGGATTATATTCGAGGTGTCTTCTTCCGCCTCGGACTTGTTGGTTGGGGCATTCACGCAGGGCTTAGAGGTGGTGATTTCAGATCCTTGTCAAGAAACCCCCGAACGTTTGATGAGCTCTTGACAAGAGGAGAGAAATATGTCAGTATGGAAGAAGTACTGTCTGCACAGACAGCTCATCCCGAGGCCTCGGGTACCATGGCCTCGTTGCAGCCCGAATAACTCAATCGATGGCCGAAGCAGAAGAACATGGCCTAGACCGATGATCAGAGGGCAGTCCTCCATCCAGCTCGCGCCCTCACTGAGAGCGAAATAGTTCATGGAAGAAACTGACGCCTGAGAATGTAGTTCGCCTACCAATGTATTAGGCTAAAGTCAGCTCTTATTTTGTTCTGTAAATGCTATACTTTATCGAATGAAAAATTACTTTTTAGCACAATTCGACTCGATCAAAAGATGATCTTGCTGCATTCATCCAACGCCTCGGGTCGCAGCCTTATTTGACCATTATTAAGCCCGACCAGCTCGGCATTCTAAATTTCGATCTGTTCGATATTATTAAGCCTCACCAACTCAGAATTCTAAAGTCTGATTCTGTAGCGCCCCAAAAATCCATAGGACCACAATTCCATCCCTTTTTATTTTAAGGGTCATTTTGATATTTCTATGTTCAGATTCCAGCTTTAAGTTCATTTTAATTGTTCAAAAGACTGATTTCACATTTCAGACTTAAGACACGATGCGGAAGGTTTCTAGGTAGATTTCGCCTCAAGCACAAGACACGAGAAGATTTCAGATTTTGTTCGAAAATGCTTTCAAATTGAGAAAATTGTTCTCTTCAAAATCCTTTGGCAAATTTCTAAATTAAACAGTGGATGGGAGCTTTTAACAAATATTTTGAAAAGGACAAATAGTTGGTAGTAATCCAAATACCTACTCAAGTGTTTTTACCAACTGTAATCATGTTCCCTTATATGATTGATTACGAGAAGTTAGAGTCACTTTCATTTGTAAAGAAAATCTTTCATCTTCTTAAAACTCTTTGGAGCTCGTCGTGGTGCTTGGGGAGGAATTCTGCAGGAACCAGCTGCCTCCGTGTATCCAGTGTTAAGGCAAGTAAAAGTTGATCATTTCTACACCATTTTAAAGCATATATTGTTTTTCCCCAGTTCTGTTTGCTTGCCTGTTTATGTTAAAGATATGACAATTTTCAAGCATGTTTATGAAAAAAAAGAAAGATCGGGTTCACTGTTGTTTTCTGTTTCAAAAGAATTCCAGCACGTTTTGATGCAAATGTTGACGTGTTCTTAAAAACATTGAGCATCCAGATTCTAGTTCCTTGAATGATTATGAAGTTATTCTTGGTGAATGGCGATGTCTGGCTTGACTCCAAGTAATCAGTGGTGCTGGTCCAATCGGGATTTTGTTCCAGTTAGATAGGCGGAGCTGGTATCTTGGGTGTCGTCGAGATATTGCAGCACTAAGATACATAGCCAAGTCGGTTTTCCTATGCTAGTAACCAGATCCTATCTCCAAGTCTGAAATCCCATATCAAGTTTGCCTTGCGGATGTCGAATCTGTTTCGCTCTTAAACACTGTTTCTACAGTCAAATCTGATTTTCACGCCGGTAGTGCCATTTCGCTAGCCAAGTCTGTTTCTCTAAAGAGCGATATATCTTTTCCTCAGTGGAATCTGTTTTACCCGTTAGCAATAGCGTTTCCATGGTCACATCTGAATTTCCACGCTAGCGATAGCGTTCCTAGAGTCAAATCTGTTTTCACGCCAGCGACGTATACCCTATAGTCGAATCTGTTCTACGCTAACGATACTGTTCCTCTAGTCACATATGTTACAACGTTAGCGATACTCCTCATATAGTCGAATCTGCTTCTACGACTAGGATCTGTTTTGTACCCGAGCACTATTTTGCTAGCCAAATCTGATTTTCATTTCAGCGATAAGCCCCCAGTAATCAAATCTGATGCTCAGTGAGATTTTAAAGAAAAACTAGTTTCAAAATATAGTGACCCTGATGATGTTCAAATCTGATTTCAACCAGATGTGAGTTTAAGGAAGAAAAGTTTAGTTTTAAAGGATTTATGGCGTAGATAACAAACGGTCATAAAGGAAGGGTGAGCAGCTGTCAAGACAGTTGCCCTTTCATAAAGGAAGGGTGAGCAGTCGTTGAGCGTGTTGGTTGCCCCTTCATATAGGGCTTCATGCCATAAAGACTGAATTCAGAAGTAACTTGATCAAGTGCCAACGGACCTAAGGAGAGCTTCTAAGTCATAAATCACAAGAAAATAATGATGAGATCTGGGTTATGTCCCGAATCCATTTTACGAAAGATGTTTAAGTTTAAATGCCTTCCTTTTAAACTAAGTTATGTTAAGATATGATATGTCTGTCTGCATTAAGTGATTTGTTATCCTCAAATTTTACTTGCTGAGCCCCTAGGCTCATTAGCTTTTAAATGGTGCAGGTGAGATAGATCTGGGGCAGATGGACGGCGGGAGCTGAACCAGCTGTGGTGATTGTCTTTATCAATGGCCGATGTTTCTACGCAGCTGTTGTTGTTTTTGATCTTTTGACAAATCTGTATTAGATCCATTACACAATGATTGAATTCATATAGAATTTCAGCCCCTAGGCTCATTAGACTTTTAAATGGTGCAGGTGAGATAGATCTGGGGCAGATGGGCGGCGGGAGCTGAACCAGCTGTGGTGATTGTCTTTATCAATGGCCGATGTTTTCTACGCAGCTGTTGTTGTTTTTGATCTTTTGACAAATCTGTATTAGATCCATTACAACAATGATTGAATTCATATAGAATTTCAAATGTTGTAATATCGCACTTTGCATTTTATATCAACTTGTGGTTCAGATCTGTTTCCGCTATTTATTATTTGGCGCCAAGTGTGTTTGTGTCTCAATTTTTTTTTGTGTTGTAAGAAATACAGCTTATAATATTTCATTTCAGTCCTTCTTTTCCTCTTTTATTCCTTTTTATTCAAATCCGTTGACACCCATGGGCGTGGGCGTCACAAATTTGTTCGGCATTACTATGCCTCACTAACTCAGAATTCTAAAGTCCAATCCGTTCGACATTATTAAGCCTGACCAATAGGAATTCTAAAGTCCGATCCATTCGGCATTATTAAGCCCAACCAATCGGCATTCTAAAGTCCGATCCGTTCGGCATTATTAAGCCCGACCAGCTCGGCATTCTAAAGATCGATCCGTTTGGCATTATTAAGCCCGACCAGTTCATCATTCTAAAGTCCGATCAGTTTGGTATTATTAAGCCCGACCTGCTCGACAGTATGTAAGCCCGACCTGCTCGCCACCATCAAAGCCCAATTCTCATTGGCAATACCTTGGGTAGCAGCCCTACCTGAGTGCATCTATAAGCCCGACCTGCTCGACAGTATGTAAGCACGACCTGCTCGGCACAATCAAATTCCAATTCTCATTGACAATACCTCGGGCAGCGGCCCCTACTTGAGTGCATCTATAAGCCCGACCTTCTCGACAGAATACAAGCCCGAGCTGCTCGGCACAATCAAAGCCCAACTCTTGTTGGCGTCAGGTCCGACTTGCTCGACAGTATGTAAGTCCGACCTGCTCGACACCATCAAAGCCCAACTCTTGTTGGCACCTAGTCCGACCTACTCGAAAGTATGTAAGCCCGACCTGCTAGACACCATTAAAGTCGAATTCTCATTGACAGTACCTCGAGTAGCAGCCCTACTTGAGTACATCTATAAGCACGACATGCTCGATAGTATGTAAGCTCGACCTGCTCGATACAATCAAAGCCCAACACTTGTTGGCACGAATTCTGACCTGCTCGGCAGTATATAAGCCTGATCTGCTCGGCACCATCAAAGCCAACTTTTGTTGGCACCAAGTCCGACCTGCTCGACAGTATGTTAGCCCGAACTCTCGGCACTAATCAAAGCCCAACGTCTTGTTGCACCAAGTTTGACCTACTCGGCAAGATGTAGTCCGACCTGATCGGTAGTACGTAAGTCCGACCTGCTCGTCACCATCAAAGCCCAACTCTTGTTGACGCCAAATCCGACCTGTTTGGCAAATGTAGCCCCGACCTGCTCGATAACCTATTAGCCCGACCTACTAAACACTAAACCCAATTTGTACTGGCAAAATATTTCGGGTCCGACTAGGACTCCACATGGTCCTTAACTTCAACTCTTCGTCGGACAAGCTATGGGATACTCTTGATGCCATAAGAATTCATACACCTCGGGACCCGAGGTAAGAGGACCCTTGAGCATGTCGCCTCAAGGTATCGAGTACTGAACCAGTGTGTACAGGTCCTATTGTTTTCGATATAACACTATCGGTACCCAAGACCCGCCATGAGGGATACCCAAAGGTTTCGGGAGTTGAGGCGTGATGAATCTTCAGCTTAACGACGCGACCTCGGGGTAAGAGGTCTGACATTGATGAACTCATTACAACTACTTGGCCCTCTTGGCTGGCACATGATTGGTCAATACTGACAAAAGCTGCAAGATCCACTCCTACGTATGATTAGCCAGGTAACGTATACGCAAGGCTGCAAGACACACCCCAGCGTATAATTACTTGGTAGCATGCACGCAAAGGTCATCCAGCCACTCCTATAAATGGCCAGGTGCGTCTTGGCTTACAATCATTCATCATATTGACGAGCTTTCAGCCTTATATCCTTTCACTTTATCTGACCTCCCGATTTGACTTAAGCATCGGAGGTCCTTCGTTGGGGTAACTCCCGACGTCCTTGGACTAGTGTCTGTAGTTGCGGGTAATTGACAGAAAACATCCAGATTCGCTCAAACCTGCTCATCTCCCAATGATAGATCAATCGACCTGTTCTCTCCAATTCCTCGAGTTATATTACGCCAAAACCTAGACCTGGTGATACCTCGTTGCAGGTGACTCATCCAATCAATTTTCTCCTAGTTCAGCTCCAACAACTTTCACTTAGCTCATTCCTCGAGGACAGGCCTATTGACCTCCCGACCAAACAGTCTGACGTGATGACAACTCATTGGCTGGACAAAATTCGGTTACGTCAGAAGAAAAAAAAATATTTTTAGTATATAAAATGACATTTAATTTGTCATATGGTTTTGGATTTGTCGAACAAAAGTGATAAGTGAACTGTGTATTAGAAGTTATGCGTATATATATAAAATTTGTGTGTGTACACTATAAGTGCATATAATAAAAGGGTAAAGGTGCATTCTACAATTTTTGCAGATTAGGTTCATGACTTGAAGTAATGGACAATTCTACTCTTCTTCGTGCCTTTTTCGACCACAAATAATCAAAATGCCTTTGCCGAATATTTAAGGTCAAGTTTGAGATCAACCACCAATGCAAGTCAAACCTTATTTCTTGTTAGGTTCTCTCATCAATCAAATACCCGCAGCTTACAGCATGTATATAAAAACCGATTGCCAAACAAGACACGTAGATAAAATGAACTTTACAAATATAATTCTCTTTCTGTTTGCAGAAAAATAGAAAAGATGGAATGCACGGTAGGATCATAACTTCACGATTTATATCGAGATACATCCACATCACAAGTGTCTGAAAGTTAAAAATCTTGTTATTCATTGTTCTTCTTAATCAGAATCGAAATACATCCACACTCAAAAGTGTCTAAAAGTTAAATTCTTGTTATTCATTGTCCTTCTCAATCAGTCATAGTGGTTATAAGTATTTTATATCAAATGAGAAGTGGTAAGGGGATAAGCCACTTGTACAACAACAATTTCTTAGCCATACACCCGAGGTAGCAAGGATTTCTCTGGGTTACATCTAAACAAATATGTGGCACAAACGATGATACATAATGATAGGTTTCAAGGTCGAAAAAGAAAAGCTTTTAGTTTATAACTTTCATCGCACATTCTTCTTAATAGGTAAGAAATGAAAGAACTGGTTCACATTCAAATAAGGTTCATCCTATTTTAAAGACTAACTACCAACCCAACTTAAGAAATTACTCGATTTTGATTGAACTGAATTTTTGAAGTGGTACAAAAATTTAAAAGGTGTCAACAGTTGACAGAAGTAAACTCCAATTATGAACACAAAATTGTCATGTAGTAATACACAAGTGTAAGGGTCAAAGGTTACAAACATATGTTACCATTTTATCCCGATAGTATCAACTCATGCATTACAGAAAATGGCGTGACTCTAAAACCTTTAACGTAGACTGTAGATACTTATCTTCTGCACTCAAGCACGACCTTGCAATTTTCACCAATTTGGAGCACTCTTCTGCAGTTTCTTCACTTGTCTGCTGGTGCATGAATACATTAAAAGAAAAGAAAAGTAAAAACAAACAGATGTAAAACTTAATGCAAGGTGGAAAAAATGGAAATATTAACCATAAAACTAAGATGCCTGGTTTTAAAGGTTTAAGAGAGCTGTAACCGATTTAAGTTTTGCTAGGTGCGGAGGCTAGTAAAAGTGTAAAACCAAACCAAATACCATCCATGATGTAGTAATAGAGCTCAAGTCAAATTTAATCAATCCTATCTGTTTGAGCACAAGTCAAGCTAAAAAAAATGAATTGATTTGGACTTCAACAAACTTATACTCGCTCACTATATGCTTTGAACTAGTCGAGCTTGAAATATATTATTTTTTTAAAAAAAACCAAAATCAGTTTCCGGCCAAACCAAATAATTTGAGTATGGCATTGAATCAATTTTGAAAGCTTTGTGCTTATCTGATAGCCAAAATACTATTCAACTCCACATGTATGCCTGATTCCAAAATCAAACATTATGTCTACATAAAAAATCAATGAAAACATCAAGAACTGGAGTTCTTAAATTTATCAGTTCCTTAAAACGGAAAGCAAGCACCTGCTAGTCCTAGTGATGAATAGAAATGAACATATTTTCTTGATAGAACTCACAGATCCCTAGAAACTGCAAGTTTTTGTACCATTTCAATAAACAAATACCAACATAATTATCGACTCACCATGAATGATATCGCAATACAGTAACAAGTCTCCATTACGATTTTTCCTTGGACAACCTGAGACAGAATTTAAGTTATGTTGCAAAAGTCTGGTTAGGAGCGAAGGGGAATGAGTTAGTAAGAGATGCAATAAAAGGGTGATAAAAAAGACCAGCTCGGGCTCTTGCAAAACTATATGTGCAATGGCTTGCAGAACAGAACCAGACAAAGACAGCAATTCTAGAGGATAGGCTGGAACACCAAAAAATAATCGGTCATTGCTCATTCCCTGTACAGATAGAAAAATTACCTTCAGCGGGAAATAAAAAGATGCAACCAATAAAATGAAGTTCGGGTGTGCAACAAAAATGTATACCGTCAAGGGTTTGTCTACGTACGTCAAAGATTATGACTTCAAAATATATTGACTTCTATACACCTCTCTTTTTGACTATGACTTCAAAATATATTGACTTCTATACACCTCTCTCAAGGGAAAGAGCTTGCTACTGTTTCCTAAACTCCACTATACATGCTAAGAAGTTCCTAAGTATTCATTTAGCATATTTTATTTTTCTTGTCTTTTCCTTCTGCTTAAAATATTTTTATACCAATTTTACATTGAAACACATTGCATCGCTAAATTTGTTAAAAGCTGCTCTCCTAAGTTAGGAATTCATCTTTCCTTATTTACAGATAACATTACTTGAGGCAAGACTTGATATATGAATGAGTCTAAACTACTCAACAAGGATGCAGTTTATTTTTGTGCAAGACTTGATAATATCAGATTCATCAACACAACTATTTCAGGTACGGAGATTTAGGGGTGTGATTCAGACCAGATTATTAGTTAACAATTTTGAAGTAGGATGTTATTGTTACTTTCACTAGTCAAACGCAGGTATTCAGGACATTAGCAGCACAAATTTGGTACACAATCACATAGCTTGACAACACGTCAGGATTACCTCTAGGCTGACTGCATTATACAAAAGTGGATTCTGAGATAATGCTGCAGACAAGACAAGAACTGCACATAAAACTCTGGCCTTCATTCTGGGCAATATCCTACAACATGGGAACAAATCATCAACAAAGAGAAAAATGGGTTCTTGAAGATCAGTAAAGAGTAACAATACGGAATACCACGATTTGGAGTCTAGGAATGTCAATACATGCTTGGGAATGGAGGCCACTCCTAGTTCAAGGCTCCCTTCATTAAGAAAACATCGTAGGAAAAGTCAAGAGAGAACATAATCCATAGCGGTTTCTCATTGAAGTTGATCGGTATCAGTTGAAAGTACAAAACCGAAGGGGGGGAAAGAAAGCAAACCTGGAACCATCACCAAAATGCCACACAACTTGCATATCAAAGAGACAATCCAGTCTACATCTTCATGCACCCGAAATCCTACAAGTAGAGTCCCCCAATATTTATTCTTCAATTTGTAGAAATATGTAGAGTATGTAATAGAATATGCAGAAGATATGACATTAATCAATCTTTTAAGCTGAAACTATGGTAGTGATAAACAAGGAGCACCAGAAGGATTGAACTCTAGTTATCCCGTACCTATTATAAGTAGAGAGGAAATGGGGTAAATTGCTAACATCAACATGTTCATTTATTTTGGGCCGTTAATGAACAAAGCGGATAGGATAAATATTTTGAGAGTCACTTATAGGTATTGTATTTGGGATAGAGGGACTTGAACACTCACGATTTTTAAAGTCGATGGATTTTCCTCTTACTATAAGCTTCGATTATCCTCCTAGATACCAAAGAATAGAAGAGAGCCACACACACACACATACACACAACAAAAAACATGAGAACAAATACCCATTCTTGTAGTTGTGAGCCTAAGCTAATATGAATTTAGGTAGTGTCAAGATTGTAAAAATCCAAAAAAGCTTGTGAAGGAAAAACCTTTAACCACCCTTGTTAGAGGTTGCAAGCACTCCTGAATCCTGGCAACTTAAGCTTATTTTCATGATGAACTTTGTAATACCTCAAGTAATTGTGAACATTATATCGCTAATAGTACTTAAAAAGATTATAGCAACCCATGAACCTCCATCAGTCTCATAATGTTAAAAAAATGAAAAATTAGACATCAAAGACATAATTCAGCGTTGCCTAGAATCTTCAGATTTTTCATGACAGGCATTTACAAGTGAAAACAACTATGTAAAACTGTTAAAAGTTATTATTTTTTATCTTAGTATTAGGTCTTGCGAGACTTTCAGAGCAACTATCAACTGCAGCAGAATCATGAAGCAGTATTTGACTAACCATCAACTGAATGCGTATTTTCCAAACAAGTCACTGCTGCATTTAAAAGCTCATATGCATGAGAAAGAAAACCACCTAACAATGCAACCTGATAAACAGAACAAATGAGATAAGCATATAGTTTTACGATGTGATAACTATGCATTTCTGTAAATAATTAAATACAAAATTTAATTGCAACAATAGTAGAAATTGCACCTCTGTGGTCTCAAGATATAAGCTCAACTGTCTTAGGTTAGTACAAATAGAAGGTATAGTAACTTCATTAAATGCTAGACAGGATTTGACAAAGTTGAGATCACGGTTTACATCTCTCATGGCTGTAACAGCTAAGTTATTGGTAGAATGAACAATTATCTCCTGCATTCCAAATTAAGAGACCATAAATATTAGTGGAATTTATAATTTTTATCGTAAGAAGAAAAACCAAGTCTTCATACTTATGATTTCAACTAAATTTACGGGAAAAAAGTGACGCATTTCCCAATTCACATGCACATCACAGTTCTTTAGTCCGACTATAAAGGCAAATTAAGAGGCATTGCATTGTTTGCGTATAAAGCAACGTCATTGGCTAACCCAATAACAAAAGTTTCGCAAGCGGACCGCTTAAGTCAAATAATAGATTACAATTCTCTTTGTAATATACCTTTGTTGATCATCTAATTTGTCAAGCAACAAATACTTAACAGTAGTACATAACTTCTGTGATCGTTACAATCTTGGGACTCATAAAACTAAAACTGAACTCTAATTACTCTAAACAATCTTAAAACCTGTACTAAATTTGATTTTTTTTTTTACTATCAAAATTCAGATCTTAAAACCATGTCATGGAAGTTGAGATTCATCTAATATAAGTTGCAAAATAACCTAATTGTTTCAAATGGTCGAGTTTATCATGACTGCTCCCAATCATGAATAATTTTACACAGCGAATAAATGACCCAACTGCACGTAGTTCAGGCATAACTGATTACCTTTAGTAACTGAAGTCAGTAAGAACTAAATAATGAGAAACCTGGAGTTCACTAATGCTAGCAAATGCTCCTCGACATCTAGCAAGGAACCTTAAATGGCTTTCGACATCCATCCCAAAGTCCATCTGACAGTATAAGAAAAAGGTGGAGATCATGCCGAGTAAATCGTTACCATGTCACTAGACAACTTAAAGGAACTCAGGAATCATGATTACTAATTGCAGATGAAGTTACCATGAATACGAAACGGGAAATTACACGAACTTTATTCTGATAATCATCCATTCTCATACTTAAGAAGTCCACGCCATCATAAAAGTTTTGAGCAACTTCAAACAGAACCTCAATGATAGTAGGATCTTTAATTCCACTGTTCCTGAAAAAGATGTTGGGCAAGTTCAGAAACTTTATAAAATATTAAACATACTAGAAAATTCTGGATGCTTTATCTACAAAAGTACACAATGGGCTCCTGGAAAAAAAATGTGGTCCCTAATACCTAAAAAAGTAAAGTTTTCAGGAGAAAACTGACAATGAAGACGACTGCCAGCAATATAAAAGATAAAAGTAAAATGTTATCGATCAATTGAAAGCTTCATTTTATAAACTAGTGACTAATCAAACAACCTCAAGCCTGCAGTTCCTTAAGGAATCATTATCGCATAAAATGCAGTCACCAGTGCAGCTCAAAAAGGCAACTGTTGTCAAGGAGGGGATAAAGCAACTGAAACTAACAAATGCTTTTCCCGCCACCCACCAGCCCTCGACATGCCCCCACAAAGAAAATCAACTACTTTTAAGATTTCTTGACAAATAGAAGAAAATGAGAGAGAACAACAAATATGAGTATATTTAACGTGCCGGAAAATTGATTGAAAAAATCTTGAATCAAAATAATTAATAAGACAGGTTTTGTCATGCATCCGAAGAACAGCATGTCAAACATGACAAATCCAGGAACTTTGCCAAGGTGAACAGACTGATATATATATATATATATATATACCCAACTACTGATATATATATACCTAACGTCTGATTCTTATACCAACAGCTGAATTTGTTATTCCCAGCCTCTTACGACTTGAAATTTTCTGAAAATAATTATAATAACTACATTTGACATACTAGAAAATAAATCCCGTTCCATATAAGTAAAATTACGCAAACATTCATCTTCTATTTGATTAATTAATGAGATATGATTGGTGTACTGACAAATAGCAACATATATGGATTATAACAATAAGGAAGAAAACAATTTCTTTTCACTCTTCAAACATGTACTGCTAGTTAATGGTGGAGGATTTGAAGGATATTTTATTTTTTATTAATAATAATTTATGTAATTAAAAGCCTAGGAGTATTTTTTTAACATCAACATTTAAGGGGCACAGCCATGTGGCGCCACCTTGATGTAAAATACTTAGACTTCATTAAATTGATTGATTTTAAATTAGAGCATAAAATCCAATGTCATGTTGAAGAGTGATGTTTAACCTTGTTGCCATACTAAGTATGTGCATATTGATGGAGTTTCTTGAGCTTCCATGCATCATATCTACAATATCAATGAAATGGGCCTAGAAAGAAAACCTTTTTAACTTTGATTAGTAACAAAATATAAAAACCGAAAACCTCAACATATGTGACTTAATATAGTGTTTAGAAGTGTATCAAGTTTATACAATAAGAACAGCAAAGAGCATATTTTAACATTTTTTAATCGCACCAGGGATAATATGTCCTCTATGTTGCCAAAATGGTTAAGAAATTTCAATAAAATTGAGTGAAGAGTCTCCATTGACGAATCACCAATCTCTTTTTGATGAGTGTGTGCAAATATCCCATCCAATAGCACTTTGGGGAATGTATCCTGCATAATGGATAAGGGTTGATGTGGATTGGATAAAAACCATATGCAGGAACATTTTCTAAGTTATTCTAAGAAGAAAGATTTTCAAGATCAACCATCAGGATTATCAAGATTGGCACTTTGAGATGGAACAGAGCCACAGGCAGCAGTCAAAACCGAGAATGAATACCGTCTCAGAGGCTCATACAACACTTAAAGTTATATCAAATTTTCATATGCAAATTTGGAGAGGCAGAAAGCTTATAGCCGAAGTCCAGTTTTGATACAATTGATGTATAGCACATAATAATTTTTCAAATCTGATGTAAATGCTTAGGTCTATTAGAACTACAGAAATATGCTATGTATCACTCACAATTAAAAGGTAATCATTTTTGAGTTTCACCTTATTTTCCTCTTTTTCCCCAAATAAATGATGTGAACTAAAATTTATTCACATTCCGTGTCACACTCTGTAACGGGCTAATCAGTATATGAACATCGGGGGAACTAAAGCTAGCTTTTGAACTATTCCAAGAGACAAGAAACTGTACTGAAAAAATAACATGTTCCTGTGTATGCCGATGTAGACTATAAACATTAAAAGTTTCACCTATCTCATAGTGTAAGACCTTAAGAGCCAATTTAGTATCCATGGACTAAATCCCACTTCCCATCTCTGACAAGATATTCTACAAGCAACCACAAAACGAGAATAGTGGATATCACTAACACTTTAAACATTTAAATAGGTTGACATTTAATACAGATATTCACTAGTTTGTTTTGATTGACAACAATGCTATCTGTGGCCTTCATCAGCCTGCAGAGAAGAGAAAATGTTTGTGTAGACATGACTATATTTTCCATCACATTACTACAGTTTGCATTTGAAAATGCAGGTTCAGATAAGCAGTCGCTATGCAATAATTCTACCCAAAGGGGAAGGGAAAAATTAAAGACCAAATCAGTCTAATTCACAAATACTTGAAAAATGATTTTTCTTCAAGAACATTCTATAGGATCTCTTATAGCAGTAAAACTTTAATTTTTATGAAGCTGAAATTACCTGCTGACTCCCGAAAATGATATCCAAAAAAGCATCTGTGACAATCAAGTATGCGTCAAGCCTCTCATAATGAGAAAGCACCTGAAATTGCAGATCAAACTTTTATGAAGGAAATCAGTGTAGTTGATTTCATGTGTGATTGAGATGTCAAGGCTTAAATTGGGGAGAGATAATATAAATGTAACTGTATAACAACTGAAAGATCGAATGACATAGGTTGTACCCATCCTTACAGAAGGAATGCAGTACTGCTTAACATAACAAGTAAAACAATACAAAAAAGGAAGATTATGTAAGTGAAATGTGAAGCAGTTTATCCCATAGACTAGACGAGGAAGTCTAGGGGCGGGGCAGAATCAAAAGCACCACCATTTTGACAAATTTAACAGGAACAGAAATCAGTAGTGGCAGGTGACATGCCCAAACTGATGCAAAGCCATTTTACAGAAATATCAACAGCATATAATCAGATAAATGCATTAATACATTAGCAAAAGAGAATTACGGGAAGGAAATGGGAAAACAACTACACCTGGATAATTTTTTCCACTACCAAATGGACCTTATTCACTTCAGATATCCTTTCACAAAGCCTAAATCCAAGTAATTTGAAATTTAAACACTGCATAATGAAGAATAATCTGCAATGATCAAAATCTTGCGATTGCAAAGAAGCACAATGCATGCCCATTTTAAGATGCACACCTGATCAAAAGAGCTATCATTGGTGTAGGATATGAGATGAAGTATCTCCACTGCATTAATAAAAGTAAATCCAATCGGAAGTTCCTTCAGTATGTGGTGGAGGAAGATTGAGATGCATGTGCAGTTCTCAAACGACATTGCTGGATTTATCGTAATTCCCAGTGCCACAAGCATATTTCCAACTCCCACCTGAAAGGACTTGTGAGAAACAGTAGCCTTATGAATAAAAAACATGTAACCAAGCAAAAAAAATTGAAAAGGGACCAGAAACAAAGCAAATGAGAGCAACAAATATGACTAACCTGTTTTAGGTCCTTGAATAAGTATCGAATCAAATATTCGATAGTTGGTTCAATCAGAGCAAAAGGTAATGTGTTACTTCCTAAAATATTTCCATCCGTGGCTTCTCTAGCTGACATGAGGCGCATTAATGTCACTTGTAAATCATTTATACAAATGATCAAATATCCTGCCACAAGATTCGGTATCCATTGCATATTAGGAATGAAAATTTTAAAAGTAATACAACTTAAAACCATTTTACAGATTGATAGACCGATATACAGGGAAGTTTGGTTGTAGAAGAGCATGTAATTTATGAACAAAACCAATGAAGTGGATGATACGACAAGTGAATTTTGATGAAATTATTTCATGCTCACATGGTTGCCTAAACTAACTACATCATGAATAACAACAAACAGCTAAGTATTCCCTAAAAGCACAACGAAATTTCTATATTTTGGCTTTGTTCTGCTAGCATCAAATTCATCATCAATAAGGAAATATACTGATGTAAATTACTCAGGATAGTATAATACCACAAGTATAAAGAAGAGCATATGGAAACAGTATATTCAGTAGTGCATCAAGACCAAGAATGAGTACTTTTGTCATGTTTGGGCAGTCTTTGTGCACATTGGACCAAGTACAAGCGACAGTAGGCTGATACCAATGGATCAGCAATACCCCTAGTCATTGCAACCAACCGTTGAAGGAATTCCTCAGAACTGTCAAGAAGGAATCGCCAGCAAGGTGATATGGCAAGCTCCAAATAACTGGTTAAGGGGAATAGAGCTCATTTATCAGGTGTGCATATAAATCTAAATGAAGGATACATAGACACAAGGAGAAACAAATCAAAATTTAATCACAGAAACTCCCAGACTGATCAGTCAATCTTAACAGTAGAGTGCTACAACTAAAGAGAACACTAAGACAGCAATTTCCTTGACTTCCAAGTATGAATTTCTACTCCAAGGACCCATGAAAGATGTGGCATCCAGTGATAGATATGTAAGTATAAAGAGATGGCCATGATAAATAATAAAAAAAAAATATCTGAAAAAGTCATCAAGCATGAAGATAGTGGAAATTCATAAGTATACACTAAAAACAAGTTCACATTTAAAAACGGACTCATTTTCATAAGAGCCAACATCATGAATTGGATCTCTAAGTTCAACTAGATGATAGGAAATGGAAATGGTCCTTACAGCATCCATAAACTATTTGATCCTAAAACTTTTAGGCAACTAGAACACATTCTCTCAGAACTATGTACAAAACAAATTAATATACTAGCATTCATTTATTGTTAGCAAAAAAGCTCTAATGTAGCAAAATATAGAATGCGGCTACAAACTCAATCAGATGCTGTTATGTAGAGTGTTGTTACAAGCTCAATTCAGCCATTGTATAGTCTGTCCAATACCATGGGCATTCATAAGTTTCACAACCTTGTAATGCATTGAGTCGCTAGAAATGTTCATACACAAATAATATGCAAATAACAATTAAAAACAACTTAGAAAGATAGCACCAGTGTGTATATAAAAATAATGACATAATAAAATAAAAAGAAACAATGAGAGAGTTTAAGACTTCACATGCGAGGAACGAGCTCACTGACGGAGCTGATTTTGAAGAACCAGTTGTTGCTAGTCTCTTTGGCATCAACTAACACATCCGCTGCTCGAAAATTATCTGCCATATGGCAAGATCGTATATGAAATGAATTCACGGTTTCACCAATTCAAACTGGCCCAGATCCAAATCAATATATGTCTATGGCCCACAAATTCAAATTATATAAAAACTTGATTTCATGGTATCTAATTAATAAGCATAATTCATGGTAACCTAGTATAAATGAATGAAAAATTATTTTTTGCACACTTGGGATGAAAAAGTTGTCAAATGACATGTAGAATGCATGAGACCTTGGTCGAAAGAGGAAAATCAATAGGAGAAATTAGAGTACGCCATTGAAGAAATCAATAGCCTAGTGACTATGACCTGGTAAAGGGAAAATAAACTGCCCATCTTCATCAAACTCGGCTTTCTGCTTGATGCGGTTCCACACCAGATCACCCAGCATATCCATAACATCAGTTACTAGAACAAAGAGACTTGGATAACACTGGATGGCATGTGTGTCTGATAGAAGCCTAACAACCTGCATAAAAAATCGATTCTTTCAAAGAAGAATAGTTCGTACACAAATTAACAATTTTCATTAGGTTAAAAGTTTTGAGACAACAATTGATTGCAAAACTGCCTTTACCGATATGCATCAGCACCAAAGCATCAAGTTGGAATATCTAACTGCCCTATCTACTCGAGGATTGTAATAAATTACGATGGTGAGTCATGTCCAAGACTTTTTTCCAGTTTGATTCAACTTCAACAAGTTTGTCTTAATGCAGTAGAACAAAATATTTAAAGTAATATCATTCAGAGTGGAAGAAATCTAATGTGAATGTATGTATAAATATATACTGATGCTCACACATGGATATATCAAAGGTTTCATAATCTGTTCCATCACTTAAACACAAGTGAGCCAATGATTACGATCCATCTATTGTCGTCAAGCATTTGAATAAATATGTTAACTTCAGAAAAAAAAATTACAGAAAATGAGGAAATTAGATATGAACGGACACAGTGATGTAATTAATAGTATGAGGAGGAACAAGCCTCAACAAAGGTTGCAATGAGAATGTAGACTTAATCCAGAACATGATTTTCTGGGAATATGCCATCATAATAAATTTGATCTACATTTTTAAAATTAAAGGTCTGCAAACTTCTCCCTATTGTCAAGACAACAAAAACTCTAGAAGCTCACCATCAAGATATATTTTAACAGTAGATAAGCGTTGTCTTTATTTAGAGTTTGTGCCAAGAAATCAAGTAATAAATCAGTGGCATTGTCTATAAAAGTTTTGATTCACATCACCTTGAGGAAAAAGTACATTAAAGTCAGTAATTCAAGACAAAAGCCTGGAGAAGATCGAGACTAAAATTAACAAGTCACCTTAATTGACAATCTTAAAGATTTTATCCGATCATCTGCATGCCAAGCCTGTTTGATTTCATTTTTAAGCCCATGCAATCGAGAGATATATTCCTGCTGACTGACACCACTTAAATCTTCGATAATCCTATGGTGATTGTCCAGTTCTGCAAAATGAAAATCTTTTGATGTCATCTCATTCACACTATGTTCTCTTAATATTGCAACAACAAATATAAAAGGACCGATTATGAGTCGAACCTTGGTGACTCTTCGTATACAAACTCGTCACCTATTAAGATCAGCATGAAGCAATGCATTAATGGCAGGCACTCCAAATATGCATAAGTTCTAAAAAATTTTATTGTATCTTTTGTAGAACATATAATCACAAAAAAAATCATTACATACGATAGTGGTTGCATAAATTTTTCAAATATCTCCAAAAGGGATTGAAGGAGCCCTGATAAGCATGACAGTTTAAGGGAGATAACTACCATGGATATTGGCATTTTTTTTGGAAGAGGAAATCTCTGCATCAAACTTTTTGTGAAAGAATCCCATTCCTTTATTCGCAATTGAGCAGATATGTCACTATTAGGTGTTTCCGTGGGATTAGTACATTCACGATGCTCATCTTTGACAGAAACTTCCATTCTTTCATCTGTAGCCCTGAGCGGATCAATGAAATCATACTTTCCATCGTTTACTTCTGCCTCCTGTAAACTCCACCAACGTACAACATATCATAGGACATAGGTGACATAGCATAATCCATCATAAGAATACAGCATTAACATGTTCACACTATGTTGATACTTGATAGCTATTAGAAGAAATTGTGAATCACATTTATGTATATCGTTCAAGCATATACAAACCCACGGCTAACTCCACTGATGCTGACAAGTAAACAAAGAACAAATTCGAAGATCTTTGCACACTTGTTCACACCCTTCAAGTAATCTTGCAATCCATTTCATAACAGATATAAACTTCTACAAAGCAGCATATTCTATCCTCCAGACATATTACCCATTATTAATGGCATTCTGCACGGTATTCATCATATCCCTTGAATAAGTAGTGAAAACAAGATCGTCAAAGAATGAAGAACTGCGAACCTGAAACAGCGAAGTGGAGGATGCGGATAGGGGATGAAATTCAACACGTGTCCGAGGGAGCGAGTAGGCCTGCGCTTCAGCTCTATAGTCTCGACGTCTAAATTCAAGTCCCATCAGCTTCTGGATTTTTAGGATTTGGAAAAGGTGGTGAATGAAGAACTAATCTTCCACTTCTTTTAGCTTCTGCCGGCAACCGGAGTAATACTTCAGCCGCCCCCAGAACCGAATCTCCGACCAAGAATCTCCCTGTTGATCAAAATCCGATTGCAACGTGGTTATAACTTGTAGCTGATACGGTGATACATTTCAAACGACTCCAATCATTCCGGCAAAGTTTCTACATCGCCGGTATTCATTTCGCAAAAGAACTTGGAAAAATAATTAATGATAACGATCCAATTAAACATGCACTAATATACAATATGTTAGTAGTCAGTTGCTTTTTTTATAAATATTGTAGAAAAAAAAAACTAATTTTAAAAATAATACAATTGGGGGAGTTTTGCAAACTAATGCAAAACTAATCCAAAACTCTATCCGGTGTCCGCAAATGACTGTAGCGGACGCTGCAGTCAAAATTATTTTTTTTTATTTTTTTTAATTTTTTTATTTTTATATATATATAAGTTTGTGGTGTATTTGTGGCGGAGGTTTGCATCATTTACGTTGCATCTTAAGTTTTTTTTCTTTTTTTTTAATTTATTTTTTTAAAAAAATAATATATATAATTTCATGAATTTGAAGTTGATGTCATTTCGAGAAAACTTATACATGTATTATATATCAAATTAAAGAATTTTTCAAATTAATTTTATATAAAATTAAATAATTTTAATTTTTTAGATATATATCTGTAATGTCTCAATCAAATATATCAACCCCTCGAAAAAGTATTTACTTTATTTATCAGTCAAATATGCAATTAGTCAAACAGTCTATTTCTGTGATTAAACAAATGAAAATAAAGAAGAAAAAATAAATAGGAGACACGTGTATCTAGGATTGGTTCGTGAATTTTTCAAATTATACCGTATATTGTATCGAAAAATACGGTATTGAAAAAATAGATATCGATACCATACCGAAAAATTCGAAATTGAAAAATATGTGATAGGTGATTTGAAAAATATTTATGATTCAAACTTCAAAAATTATGTGTTGGGTAGTTTATGGTTCTTAAACCAACTATTATTTAACTTAACTCAATATATATAAATTAAATTAAAATAAATAAATATTTTATAAAGCGTACCAACAATAGACATTTCTTTATTTTATTGAACTAAATCAATTTATACTTTAGTATCTTGTTATTTTCCAAAAAAATATGTGTTAGGCAGTTATGAAAAAAATTTTGAAGTATTTTTCTGTATACCGATTTTCCGATATACCAATTTTTCGGTATGATATCGATATCTATTTTTTCAATATTGTATTTTTCAATACGGTATACGGTATAATTTGAAAATTCGATATACCGTACGAACCAATCCTAGATACATGTGTCTCCTATTTGTTTTTTCTTCTTTATTTTCATCTGTTTAATCACAGGAATAGACTGTTTGACTAACTGCATATTTGACTGATAAATAAAGTAAATATTTTCTCGTGGAGTTGATATATTTGACTCAGACATTTCAGGTATATATCTAAAAAAATTGAAATTATTTAATTTGATATAAAATTGATTTGAAAAATTCTTTAATTTGATATATAATTACATGTATAAGTTTTCTCGAAATGACGTTGTTGGTCCGTTTAGAATTAAAGGATCACTAAGAGATCAGCAGCAAGAGCGCTTTGTTAAAAACCTTTCTAAATTTTGCTCGCTGCTGATATAACTCTGGAGCTGCAATAGCTCGTTGTTCTTGAACAAAAACAATACAAAGAGCACCGGAGACAAATCTGGTATGATTTAAAAATCATGCGGAAAATACCAGAACTGAATCCTATATTTTAAAAACAACTCAAACAGATTTATGTACAACATAAATCTGTTCGAGACTTGTATGCTTGTGTGCTGCTGATATGTAATGCGATGCTAAGTGCTGAATTCTGTTTATGCGTATGCTAAAATACAAGCAACTGCTGAACTGTAAACGTGTATGCGTGCTAAGTAAATATGCAATACTGAATGCTTAAAGAACACGATACTCAGCAGGTTTGTTTATGGAAGTTCGGATATCAACATCCTACATCTCCCCTTCTTCCACCTCGGAAGGCTCCACTAGAAGATTTGATCTTACAGCTGCGTGTACAGACCCAATCCCACAACCAGCAGCTGTGAGAACTCCTAGACACCACAAATGCACAACAGCCTCAACTGTGTGACTGACTACATACACATGAGTTTTACGTCATCGTGCTTGGAC
>KQ987286.1:3412-13438 GCA_001598015.1 Dorcoceras hygrometricum
CATGGGGCGATGTTGCTAGACGCTCTTACCATGATCCGTTGGGCAAGTCCGGAATTGTGATTCCGGAGCCGCAATGGTTGTGGGCCCACGGCTAGCTGTATCCCTGAACCATTGAGGGTCACACAAGTACTGGATTCAAGATTCCCGCATGGATACTCAGCTCAATGTGTTGAGCATGAGAAGAGGATTTTGGGGAGTGCGACTTCCTAAAAGTCAACAGGGGTCAAATCGTGATTTCCCGCTGTTGAGGGGCAAAACGGTCATTTTGCACTGGGGTTCTGAAAAATAGTTTTTCAGATCATAGTATTCAGTTTTGGAAACTGAGTCGATCGGTCCGATCTGATCGGCAATCGGAGTTACGATGAAGTCACGGTGATGGGGATGAACCGAATATTCATCCGTTGTTGGGCCGGTCCAAGTCCATCACTAAGTCTACTTAATGTAGACTTAGGCTTTAATCATAACATTCAACACTCACAAACCCTAACCCTAAGAGCTTCGGCCGCCTCCCTCCTCTCTCTCAAAGCCGCCGCCGCCGCCGCCACCGCCTCCCTCGCCGGAAATTGTTCCGGCCAACTTGACGAGGAGAATCCGTCCGCGCCGATCTCGTCAGGCCTTCTAGTGCAGGCTAACGAAGGAATCTCGTATCCGGTCGTGGAAATGATTGAAGTAGTCTACCGCCATCTACCATGAAGTTCCGGTTTCCTCGAGAAACTGGTCGGAGCCAGGCACGAGTTGCCAGCAAGGTAGTCATCTAAACACCCTATGAATGTCATAGCCTGTTGTCTATTGAATTGTATTGATCGTCTCCCGGCAATTTATTTGTTCTTCCGCTGCCTCGCCGGGAGGTGCGATCCGGATCCGCCGTGGTTCCCCAACACCTTCACCTCTAGAAGCATGCTAGAAGCCGCTCATTGTCCATGCAACCTCTTGGTGATCACTCCCCGCCCTCTTTTGAGCCCCGGACCTCACATGGGGTTCTGCACCCATTGTACCAACACTGGCCTTTTTCAACGTGTTTTTTTCCTCTCTCGCACGCACCCTGAGAAACTTCTCAGGGGGTCATCCATCCCAAAATTGTCACAAGTCAAGTACGCTTAACTTTGGAGTTCATAAGTGATGATCTCCCGAAAAAAAGATGCACATTGTTGGTATGAGTAGTACCAATTAAATCTGATAAACCTTCCTCAACTAACCTCCATTACATCTATAACTTCCCAGTCTCGTAATCCCTTTCATTCCGGTGTGGGATCGATTCATTCATGTGCTCCTTCGCCTCTAAAAGCCTGCCCGAAGCCGATCATTGTCCGTACAACCTCTTGGCACCGACGATCACTCCCTACCCTCTTTTGAGCCACGGACCTCACATGCCCACCAGCTTCCGCTTGGTTCATCCTCGAACCACACCGTACAAAGAGAGGTCGTATCTGAAACCAACTGAAACGAACCAGACTCTAGAAATTTTTTTGTAACAATAAAGTGTGGAATAAACAATCTAAAAAAAAGTATGGCTCGTCCCTTCAAAAAGTTTTCTCAACATTATTTTAAAACATAAATTAAATAACTTAAAGTATTTAATCATCCGTACGGCTTAAATCAGAATAAGTGAAAGTTGCGGAAACAGAACATGACTAATGAAAATATATGAAAATGTTTCATAGCATAAATAGAGACGTCAGAGTGGTCACGAGGTAACAGCTGCAACGTGCGCTCAAAGGTCCTCACCATCGGTCGGGAAAATCAACAGGATCATCACCTACACCATTTAAACCTAGTGAGCCTAAAGGCCCAGCATGCTCTATCTGATAATAACGAAGTACGTATAATAAAACTGCATGCAAGCACATAACATATCATACAATAACCTTAAAAACATGCATGTGTGAATGATCGTGAAACATGATTCATAAATCAGTCGTAACATTACATAATCGTATACCATAACATAATAAGGCATGACATAGCATACATAAAAATGTGTGAGTCGTATCCATGAAGTGTGAGCCATAACATAAACGATTGATCAATCATAAGAAACCAAAGTACGTGGCGATGTGGTTCATCCAACCTTACCTCGGGATCCCTCACACCTCTATGTTGTCACTTCACCATGCCGTGAACACATGGATACATAAGCTCCTAATAACATGAACAGATGTTCACCAGGCCCGGCATCCCGATTCCGCTCATCGTAAACTTGCCACAAATCACTTCCATCACTCAAAAATATTTTTCTTTTCTTTCATGCCTTAACATTTTATAAAACTTTTATAATGCGTGCATTTCGTAAAAACAAGCAATTTAAAAGGCTTAGCCCGTCAATATATATTTAATTCTTTCATTTAAAACATTATAATATTCGTATACATAAAATACTACATATATAATTAAATTTATATTCACGGGCTTCTACATTTTCTCATCCGGTCAAGGACTGGTTCAAGGTGTCTGGCGCACTAATTGTAAGCCCAAAATCCTAAACATAACCTTAAAATGAAATTTAACCCTAAACATTACTTGAACCATTAAACTTTAAAAAGTTAAACTTTAAAATTCATAAAATACTCATTCCTTCACTTGAAAATCAAACATTAAAACCTGACAAAATAAAAGTCACATTGACCAAAAATCTCATAAATCAAATAAATTTTGAAAATGCTGGAAAACATCTTAAAATATACTTAAAATATCAAATAAAGTCATTCACAAACTTTGGCACCCCCTAAGACTCGAAATCTCAATTTTCACAAAAATGACTCGACGAGGTTCACTTCGAGCGACAAAAGGGTAAAAATCATTAAAAATCTAATTCTTAACCGAATCACTCCCTGTTTTGACCCACACCACCCTAACTACATATTTTAATCATAGAACAAAAGGTACTAAAAAACTATTCAATATGTGACCAACCCGAAGCTCGTAATGACACTGCTCGCGTGCAGGTTGTAACCAGGACACGTGCTAGCCATAAAACT
Organism: Dorcoceras hygrometricum; assembly: GCA_001598015.1. NCBI lineage: Eukaryota > Viridiplantae > Streptophyta > Magnoliopsida > Lamiales > Gesneriaceae > Dorcoceras > Dorcoceras hygrometricum. The sequence goes on from KQ987286.1 coordinate 6,388, forward strand.
CATTTGGACCTGTGTGACCCTAACGCAACGAGCTATATCCTGAAATCAACCTTGACCACACAAACCAAATAGAGAGACTTACCCAACCCCAACAACTCTGATGGTCCCGGAAATAGGATCACTAAGCAAATAGGAGTTCAGAAGGGGGGGGGGGGGTTGAATGAACTTCTTAAATTTTTCTATTTCAAAGTTCTTTTAAAATGTTTGGATCTCAGTTTTATGCAAACTTCTCAGCCAACAAAATATGTGCGGAAATAGGCCGATTGGTTTGTGAACAATGAACAATGCGCAAACACAAAATAAATGCGTAAATAAGAGATTGATTCGAGAGTTTGTTTCTGGAAGTTCGGATATCAATATCCTACGTCTCCCCTTCTTCCTCCTCGGAAGGTAGCACTAAAAGACTTTGATGTGAGTAGCCTTTCTACAAACACCCGATCCTGTAACCCGCAGCTACGAGAACTCCTAGCGCTTTACAAACTTCACGCAGACTTAGCTGCTGATTTTTACAATGCTTTGAACGTTTTACGAACTTCTTTGAATAGACAGTTCGTTTACAGACTCTAACAAATATATCAATGAAAACACGAAACTAGAGACTGTAAATATCTTCTGGTATCAACAATGAACAACCAGAAGATTGACTCGAATGTTTTTCTAATGAAGATCAAACGAATAAGTTCTTAGAGTCTGAGCTTTTTTGAAATATCAACGAAGTGAAAGCTCTGTTTGAATTTTGGCAGCGTTACAGCAAAGATAATTAGCGAAGTTTTTTTTTTCTTCAACACCGCTGCTGATATTTATAGGCTTCGACGCAACGGTCATATTAATTCTCCAAAGGAAAATGAATCCCGTTTGAATTACTGCCAAAATAGTACACCGTAAATCCTGCTCCACTGCAAGGTCAAACGCTCATCCACAGAGCCAATTTGTCTTCTTTCCATTTTTGTGTAAGCATAGAGAAACGGCCACTGTACACTGTACTATTCACCCAAAATAGTACCTAACTTGTCTCCTTCATTCCAGGCAGGTGTACGATCGTACAAATATTTTCCTTAAGAGAAAACGATCGTATTTGAAATACTTTGATCTTGCGCCTGAAATTACTTTGAAAACCAGCACTTACATCCATCGTCGTTGTCAAAAACTTCGACTGGAAAAACGCTTAGAAGAATTCATCTGCTGATATGCATATGCGTTTTTCATCTGCTGATTCCTTTAGCAATAAAACGATGTTGTGTCAACTTATTTAAGCGACACCGTTTAGCTATCTTTGTAAAGCATCTGCTGATTAGCATCAAGTAGTGCATCTGCTGGTTAGTCTAAGGAACGCTTCTGCTGAATCAATCAAAACGCTGTCGTTCCAAACGCTGTCGTATCGCAATCTCCAACAAATAGACTTAACCAACTGCTGAACTTCTTCAACAAAGTATCTGCTGAATACTTCATATGCTGATACGAAACTGTGCACTCCAACGACGTCGTTCTAACTTATCAAAAAGCTGTCGTTTACCAGTCCTTAGCAAAACACGCTGAAACACAAAACTGTACTCGCTGGTCGAGACAACAACATCTGCTGACTTCTCTTGAAGAATCTATCTGCTGAACTACTCAAACCGTTCAACTGCTGATCGCATACCATCTGCTGAAATCTCACGAAAACTCCAACTGCTGACTTTGCTACTGTAGAAAGATATAATCCTGCGACAGCCGATTGTCCAATAGCATCTTGTCTTATTTTTGTTATCACCAAAACTTATAAATATTGTCCTAACAAATTCCCCCTTTTTGGTGATGACAAAACTTCAGCAGCCGAGACAAAATATATGCAAAAATAAATTGCACACTATCTGCTGGAAAACAAATTTTATTAACCAACAAAAATTGTACATAGGATGTGTACAAGAATTATCAGCAAAAAAGAAAAATCTAATCTTTTCTTCTTCTCTTCAACGACTTAGCTTCTTTTCTTCTTTCTCTGTCTCTCTCCGCTGCATCTCTATTGGCATCAGCATCGAGTACTGTTTGAACAATGCGTCGCTGAGCCATTTGAACTCTTTGCTCAAACGATAGAGTCACAGCACTGCCTTCATTATCAGCAAAAAAGAAAAATCTAATCTTTTCTTCTTCTCTTCAACGACTTAGCTTCTTTTCTTCTTCTTTCTTTGTCTCTCTCCGCTGCATCTCTATTGGCATCAGCATCGAGTACTGTTTGAACAATGCGTCGCTGAGCCATTTGAACTCTTTGCTCAAACGATGGAGTCACAGCACTGCCTTCTTTTTGAGTATTCGCAGGCTTTTGAAGTCCTCGGCTGCCACTTTCCTCATTTTTGTCAGCACTGCCCCTATGAATGTAATCAACAAGCTCACTGAGGTGGGCATGAATAACATTATGATTCTCCTGTGCTGAACTCTGGAATTCAAGAAGCTGGTGGGAAAGGGCTTCCTTGGTAGCCTCAGCATCCTTTTGAATAACATTCAAGCGAGAGGCCATGATGTCCACTTTCGCATTAACAGCTTCCACTACTTGTCGAACATCCGCTAGTCCTTGAAAAATAGAAGCATTCTGAGTGAGGACATTTTTGCGAAATTCATTGAAGCGAATAGTGTGGACTTCATCGAGAGTGCGGACTTCTTGTCGTGCTCCCTGAGATAAATTTCTGAATATATCTGCTTGATCCCTCAGGGAGTCACACACGCTCTGCTCGATTTTGTGCATCCTGGATGAAATTTCACTCTGAAATGCAAACATCTGTTCTGAAAGAGCAGCTTGGAAATCGGCAAGAGCAGCAGAGAGATCTGGAGAAATAGTAGGTCGAGAAGACGCAGTCGCATCAATATCGGTCTGATCAAAGTGAAGCGAAGAAGAACTGCTGGAAGAAGTAGGAGAAGATAGACGCTGATCCAAAGAAAGTTGTACACTCGGAACAACTGACTGAGCAATCTGTACACTTCGAAAAGCTGTTCTATCCAACGCTATAGAAGAGAGAAAATCTGAGATATCTGCTGTAGAAAAACTGCTAAACAAACTGTACTGAATCTGAATTGTGCAAAACTGAGACAAACGAAGAGAAAATACTGTCGGCTGGCGAGAGGCAAAACAAGAATCAGTCTCAACAATCTCCAAATCTCTACAGAAGTTGATGGAGCCAACTTGTAATAATCTTCGAGAAGCACAAAAAACAGTTACCTCCAAGCAAACATCCGCCCATCTCTTCTTCATCAGCTTAAAAAACACACTCATTGAAGGTAGAGTGTCATCAAATTGCCGCTGACGGGGAACTTCAGTAGAAATAACCTTCCGGGGAATTTGAACCCACGTATCAGCACAAAGCTCCACCGTCCACAATCCATCAACCAAAATCATTTTCCTAATCCAGCACAACGATCGAGTTTTGAGTTGGTTCTGGCAATAACAGCGCCTCGATCGCGTGGGATCCCTTCAAAAAATTTTAGAGCAGCAGGGCTTGTTCCAGATAAGATTATGAGCTCGCGCCTCCTTCGCCAACTCCTCCAATAGAGAAAGATAGAGGTCCGAAAGCAGCTCAATTACTTGAATATCAACAGTCGATGAGCCTTGGCCAGGAAAAAAGTTAGCCCTCCATGCATCCAAGAACTTCCACACCAAAACTATTCTATACTTGAGCAGAATATAAAATTTCCGCTGAATGGCTTCCTGAGGAGACTCTGTTTCTCCCCAGGACAGAACTTGCTCTTCCTTTCTATACATTTCCTAAAAATTGATCGTAGCCAATTTCTTCAGGCTAAAAGAATGAAAGAATGTAGCGACCTCATCAATTACTTGTGCTCGCAAACTCACAAGCAGGTCGATATCTGCACAAATCAAAGAATAGTGCTCTTTAGCCGGATTGCCCTTAACAGGGTCTTTCTCCACCAAAATTTGCTTCCCTTTATCATTGACAGGAATACGAGGAAGACTTTGTAGAAACCAGGTCCACTTCGAAACGCCTGGAATTTTTACTGATTTGCCCATTGTAATCTTCGTAACTTCCATGCAGGTGGAGGGCAGAGGAATATCAACTGGAATTGTCAAGAGTATATCATCCAGCGACATTTGCTCATCAGCACTGAGCGTATCTTCAGCAGAGATTGGGGCCACAAATTCCTCGACCTGCTGAACTCCAACAGCAGGAGCAACATCCACAGTTGCTATCTCATCCTCAGTGTCACTCGCAGTGACCACTGGACGTTCAGCCTCCCACTGCTTAACAAGATCATCGTAAGGAAGATAAAACCAGTTCTTCTCTTCAGTAACTGCTGGTTGAGCTATGTCAGCAGGTGCATCAGCTGCTCGCGTTTCATCGAGCACCTGCTGAATTATCAAATCCACAGCATCAGCAGATGAGCATCTAGGCTCCTCAACATCTAAAGGCTCCGCTACTTGCTGAATCGGTATAGCTTCTTCAGCGACCTCTACCAACTCCATAGAAGAAGCAGATTTCTTCTTGAAAGACCTCTTCTTTTTGGGTACTGCTGCTCCAACATCAGCAGCAGTTCTCTTCTTCGAAACAACCTTTTTCTTTGCTGCCCCAGTGACCTCTTCAGCACCATCTCTATCATTGATGGAAACAAACCGAAGCACAGTCTTCTTAGTGAGGACCTTGGAAGCTGGGAACTCTGAGGATTCACCCAACTCCAAAGAAGGAAAAGTCGCCAACAACAGACTAATTTGAATGGCAAAGCCCTTGGCTTGCTTGGACCCCGCAGAAACCATCTTCTTCAAGATACTGAACAGAAACTTAGCCCAGTTCATCTTAATCTTGCAAACCACCGCCGTTATCAACGAAAATTTCTCAACCGTGATAGCATTGAAGGATCCGGCCTTAACAGAAATTGCTTTAGCCATAATATCACAGAGAAGGCGAAAGGGCATCTTTCATTTGGTTCTTCCTTCCTGATAAATTGATCGGCTCACCAGACAGAGAGACGATGCTCCGAGCATTGAAAATTGCATCCTTAGGAATTTCTGATAAATCCCCAAAACCATCAACCGGCAACTCAAAAGATTCGGCAAACAGCTCCTCAGAAATTTTCACTAACTGACCACCAACAGTACTGATAATCACCCCACTGCGAACAGATGCATTCTCAAAGAAATCAACCAAAGCATCTTCATAAACGACTGCAGGGCATCCCAGAAAACCTCTAAGGCCGGAAGCCATAAGAGCTTCAAACATCGACACCATGCCGCGGTCATCCATGCCAAGAACGGATTCAAAATCCACATGCTGAGCATTTGAGTAGAAAGAGGAACCCATTTCGAATAGTAGATAGACGAAGAAAATGCCTGTGAAATCTTTTGCAGAAGAAAATATGCGCAAGAGAAATACGATTGAGAGCAAATAAGCAAGGTAAAAGACAATGAACAGTCAGCGCGTAGTATATAAGGAATACGAAAAGTTTTTGGAGAGAGAGAATGTTGATGTGACTGTTTGCATGGGAAGACACGTGTCAACCATCCGTTAGCGCGTACTGTTTTGAAAAAGATTTGAAAATTTTCAAAAGGTTTAGATCGTACGGTGAAAATAATTTTCCAAAATTTAATCAAATAAAGTACAGAAAAAGATAACTTCGCGCCAAAGGTAAATAGTCACATCTGCTGATACAGTAAGTGTAAAAACACTACTGCTGATTCGATATTGCGCTGAGGGTGGCAAGTGCTGATAACTTATAAGCACCAGCAGTATACACGCAACTGCTGATTATGTCCAGCAGCAACATGTTCTGCTGACGTCACGCTTATTAAATCAGCACCTGATTCCCCATACGACTAATATACTCCAAACGCATGAAACGCTTATTTCAGCAGGTAGGCTAGTCGTTCCCCCTGAACAACAAACCTGCTGCTGATTTAAGCTATGGCTTATCAACCTGTAAAAGCGTTAGTGCACAAACAATTAAGGCAACTCAAGAAGACCTAAAGAGTTTCTAAAATAAGAAAACTTAGCGTCCGGCAGAGGCTTTGTGAAAATATCAGCTACTTGTTGCTCAGTTGACACATACTCCAGCCGAACGTCCTTCTTTAGCACATGGTCTCTTATGAAATGAAGCCTTATATCGATGTGGTTGGTTCGTGTGTCAGGCCCCGTGCTAATTACAATCTATTAACACATAAATAAGCGCATAATCACGGAAGCTTAAAAATCAGGGCTTAAAAAATTTTTCGAAATACCATGGGCCTGAACTTCAAATCATACTGTCAAAATATTCAATACTCAAATATAAGTTAACTCAAACTCCGACAACAAGTAACCACATAATTCAATTCAAAATACAGATCCCCCAAAATACAATAAAACACGGGGCATCCCCCGGTTCAATACATATCATAAATAACTGGGACTCAAGGATGAGGGGATCGACCAGCTGAACCTCCACTCTGCCCAGCTTGGTTACCTAAAGCTCCTGCAAATGGGCACGCAGACCCAGCAAGACAAAGCAGGAAACAAATACGAGGTCAAGCCTCAGTACGAAGAGCTATCAAAGCAGATAAACATGCAACATGCTACTAATCAATGCTATGAATGCATGAGGGCTATCAAGAAATCGGATAGCTAGACCAGTCTATCAACTGGAAACTCAAACCAGCCTCTATACCACGGTCTATCAACCGGGAAATCATCGGTCCGTGATCATCGGGGCCCGTCAGCCCATCACAGCTCGGTGGTAGACACTCGAATCCGGTAGTCACCACTCCGACGATAGCGTTGGACTTTTCGGGCACGACTTAACAGTCGGCCAGTCACAACGTGGCACCCAATCAGGTAATCAAATCAATCTGTCAAAGGCTCAAGATGTATGCAATGAATGACGTTCAATTTCAATAATCTATGCATACAGTTTACAAGACGTGAAACAGAACAGAACACAATCAATTTCATCATCTAAGTTCACGTAATTCAGATAGCAGCAGTTCACAACATCGAAGAACAGACATGCTCACGCTCAAGCTGCTAAGAGCTGCTCAATTCGTACCTTTTCCTCTTCAATTTACCTAACAGATTCTCCTGGCTCAAAATCACGCAGCAGG
>KQ987286.1:18257-30809 GCA_001598015.1 Dorcoceras hygrometricum
CCCGGAAATAGGATCACTAAGCAAATAGGAGTTCAGAAGGGGGGGTTGAATGAACTCCTTCGATTTTTCTATTTCAAAGTTCTTTTAAAATGTTTGGATCTCAGTTTTATGCAAACTTCTCAGCCAACAAAATATGTGTGGAAATAGGCCGATTGGTTTGTGAACAATGAACAATGCGCAACAGTAAATAAAAGTTGTATGTAAAAGATTGATTCAAGAGTTTGTTTCTGGAAGTTCGGATATCAATATCCTACGTCTCCCCTTCTTCCTCCTCGGAAGGTAGCACTAAAAGACTTTGATGTGAGTAGCCTTTCTACAAACACCCGATCCCGTAACCCGCAGCTACGAGAACTCCTAGCGCTTTACAAACTTCACGCAGACTTAGCTGCTGATTTTTACAATGCTTTGAAAGTTTTACGAACTTCTTTGAATAGACAGTTCGTTTACAGACTCTATCAAATATATCAATGAAAACACGAAACTAGAGACTATAAATATCTTCTGGTATCAACAATGAACAACCAGAAGATTGACTCGAATGTTTTTCTAATGAAGATCAAACGAATAAGTTCTTCGAGTCTGAGCTTTTTGAAATATCAACGAAGTGAAAGCTATGTTTGAATTTTGGCAGCGTTACAGCAAAGATAATTAGCGAAGTTTTTTTTTTCTTCAACACCGCTGCTGATATTTATAGGCTTCGACGCAACGGTCATATTAATTCTCCAAAGGAAAATGAATCCCGTTTGAATTACTGCCAAAATAGTACACCGTAAATCCTGCTCCACTGCAAGGTCAAACGCTCATCCACAGAGCCAATTTGTCTTCTTTCCATTTTTGTGTAAGCATAGAGAAACGGCCACTGTATACTGTACTATTCACCAAAAATAGTACCTAACTTGTCTCCTTCATTCCAGGCAGCTGTACGATCGTACAAATCTTTTCCTTAAGAGCAAACGATCGTATTTGAAATACTTTGATCTTGCGCCTGAAATTACTTTGAAAACCAGCACTTACATCCATCGTCGTTGTCAAAAACTTCGACTGGAAAAACGCTTAGAAGAATTCATCTGCTGATATGCATATGCGTTTTTCATCTGCTGATTCCTTTAGCAATAAAACGATGTCGTGTCAACTTATTTAAGCGACACCGTTTAGCTATCTTTGTAAAGCATCTGCTGATTAGCATCAAGTAGTGCATCTGCTCGTTAGTCTAAGGAACGCTTCTGCTGAATCAATCAAAACGCTGTCGTTCCAAACGCTGTCGTATCGCAATCTCCAACAAATAGACTTAACCAACTGCTGAACTTCTTCAACAAAGTATCTGCTGAATACTTCATATGCTGATACGAAACTTGTTAGAGTAGATGCCCAACTAGCCAACTTGTGGCGTGTGGGTTTTCATTGACTCTTGTACAAACGATCTTTATATATGATATTCGCATTCTTTTATGGCATTCTTTACCTTCATTATGTGTGTAATGATTTACAATTGTGTTGAGTAAAGACCTAGATTACACTAATTCAGCAGTAACAGCAGCAAGAGCTTTAGTTGGCTGGGATGTTGAAGGCGCTTCTGATCTGGTTTCGAGCTCAAACTCATAGGCCTATAGATTTGCAAATAATCATGGAGCTCCATCTTGTTGAGGTCCTTCGATTCCCTCATTGCCATGGTTTTCACGTCCCACTCTCTGGGCAGAGCTCTCATCACCAACTCCCGGTTGCTATATTCTTTGCCCAAGCTGTTCAACTCGATGATGATAGCACTGAAGCGCTCGTCAAATTCAGTCATTGTTTCGCCGTATTTCATCTTGATTGCTTCATATTTTTGCTGAGCCACTGTCAGCTTGTTCTCTTTCGTTTCATCGCTGCCTTCGCATATTTGGACAAGCTTTTCCCAGATTTCTTTCGCTGTAGCACAGGTCTTGATTTTGCTGAACATATTTTTGTCTTTGTCCAGCGTTTTGTAAAGAATGTCCCTGGCCACGTTGTCCAAGTTAGCTTTCTTCTTGTCATCATTTGTGTACTCATGTCTAGTTTTTTCAAGGAACTGAGCCTCGCCATTTGATACAGAGAATGCAAGATTTGGATTCATAATCTTTAAAGGCCCATCAGTGATGACATTCCACATCTCATCATCCATCGCAGCAAGATGCGCCTGCATGCGAATCTTCCAGTCATCGTATTCGTCTCTGGAAAACAAAGGAATCTTATGTTGTGAGGTAGACATATTTATATGATGAAAAGCACAAAAACAATTGTTCAATAACTGAGATTTCCCGCTCTGATACCACTTGATGGTCCCGGAAATAGGATCACTAAGCAAATAGGAGTTCAGAAGGGGGGGGGTTGAATGAACTCCTTCAATTTTTCTATTTCAAAGTTCTTTTAAAATGTTTGGATCTCAGTTTTATGCAAACTTCTCAGCCAACAAAATATGTGCGGAAATAGGCCGATTGGTTTGTGAACAATGAACAATGCGCAAACACAAAATAAATGCGTAAATAAGAGATTGAGTCGAGAGTTTGTTTCTGGAAGTTCGGATATCAATATCCTACGTCTCCCCTTCTTCCTCCTCGGAAGGTAGCACTAAAAGACTTTGATGTGAGTAGCCTTTCTACAAACACCCGATCCCGTAACCCGCAGCTACGAGAACTCCTAGCGCTTTACAAACTTCACGCAGACTTAGCTGCTGATTTTTACAATGCTTTGAACGTTTTACGAACTTCTTTGAATAGACAGTTCGTTTACAGACTCTATCAAATATATCAATGAAAACACGAAACTAGAGACCGTAAATATCTTCTGGTATCAACAATGAACAACCAGAAGATTGACTCGAATGTGTTTCTAATGAAGATCAAACGAATAAGTTCTTCGAGTCTTGAGCTTTTTAATATATCAACGAAGTGAAAGCTCTGTAAAATAGTACACCGTAAATCCTGCTCCACTGCAAGGTCAAACGCTCATCCACAGAGCCAATTTGTCTTCTTTCCATTTTTGTGTAAGCATAGAGAAACGGCCACTGTATACTGTACTATTCACCAAAAATAGTACCTAACTTGTCTCCTTCATTCCAGGCAGCTGTACGATCGTACAAATCTTTTCCTTAAGAGCAAACGATCGTATTTGAAATACTTTGATCTTGCGCCTGAAATTACTTTGAAAACCAGCACTTACATCCATCGTCGTTGTCAAAAACTTCGACTGGAAAAACGCTTAGAAGAATTCATCTGCTGATATGCATATGCGTTTTTCATCTGCTGATTCCTTTAGCAATAAAACGATGTCGTGTAAACTTATTTAAGCGACACCGTTTAGCTATCTTTGTAAAGCATCTGCTGATTAGCATCAAGTAGTGCATCTGCTGGTTAGTCTAAGGAACGCTTCTGCTGAATTAATCAAAACGCTGTCGTTCCAAACGCTGTCGTATCGCAATCTCCAACAAATAGACTTAACCAATTGCTGAACTTCTTCAACAAAGTATCTGCTGAATACTTCATCTGCTGATACGAAACTGTGCACTCCAACGACGTCGTTCTAACTTATCAAAACGCTGTCGTTTACCAGTCCTTAGCAAAACACGCTGAAACACAAAACTGTACTCGCTGGTCGAGACAACAACATCTGCTGACTTCTCTTGAAGAATCTATCTGCTGAACTACTCAAACCGTTCAACTGCTGATCGCATACCATCTGCTGAAATCTCACGAAAACTCCAACTGCTGACTTTGCTACTGTAGAAAGATATACTCCTGCGACAACCGATTGTCCAATAGCATCTTGTCTTATTTTTGTTATCACCAAAACTTATAAATATTGTCCTAACAAACTCTACTGTCGCGCACAGACGACAAGCCAGGACACGTGCTGATCATAAAATTTGTAACTAATTAACTCCTTGACCAAATCACTCCCAGTTTGGACCCACGTGACCCTAACTAGATTGACTAATCACTGGTACCACCCTTGGACCAAAATCTATCCCTATGAACCACCCATGACCGAAGATTTGCAAGAAAAAATTCAAATACAGGTTAAAAATTGTGATGCATGAATGAATCGTAAACAATAAACGTAGATCTAATAAATTCACATAAAAATCATGGAATAATTATTTAAAAATCATGTAATATGATTTAAATGGTGAGAAAAAGCGAGAATAGAACATGCCTTGATTGAATAATATGGAAGAACTACGCGTTACTGGAGCGGAGGACAAGAGATCGGGACAAAACGCCTTGAAATCACCACAAATAATGATGGAACTCGAGCCTAGAGAACGGAGTGGCGGCTTGAGGGAGTGTGGGGGTGAGGGTTTTGAAATTAGGGTGGAGAGGAAAATGAATTGTGCCAAAAATACCACTCTCATGGATTTAATTAGGAAATAAAAGAGTTTTTTTACTTTATTAACCCCCACTAATTAAAAATATTAGTCAAAACTCTAAACTTAAACTTTAAAACTCAAAATTTTCGTAGCCTAAGATCCCTCGATTTTTAAAATGTAATAAAGTTCATTAAAACAGTCCGTATAGGTGAAAAACGGGTTCCCCTAGAAAAATATACATAACAATCTCAGTTTTCGAAATTTGCTGCATAAAATAATAATTTTAAACAGTCTTAAAAATAAGAGGGCTTAAAAATATTTCAAATAATTTTCATCTCGGTCGTCCCTAGTCTCGTCCACGCGCCCGGAACTCGATCATGCTAAAAACATGTCATGCACATCACAAAACATTAAAACTATCATTTAATCACATAAAATGATACATAATAGTCTAAAACCATTTTTCCCCTAGTCATGCACTCATTTCGACGTAATCAGAACATCTGGACGTTACAACCACTTTCTGTTTCTTTACCGCTGGAACAACTTTTTCTGTCTTCTTTTCTTTTTTCCAACCGCTGTTTCCACTTCTTTTTTCCATAGTCTTGGTCATCTGCGACTGTCTGCCCTCTGTTCCACTGGCTGTATCTTTAGTCTGCTTGCTTGAATCACCAGCTAGAACTACATTCAGATTCTTCTTTATGTAGGTGTGAACAGACTTGTGTTCAACACCTTTTCCGAGTGCAACTTCACCAACTCTCCAAGGTCACTTTTACCAGATTTTGCAGCTGAACACTCACTTGCACCGCAAAACCCTATGACTGCTTGGTAGATGTGTTCACCATCTCCACCAAAGTCTAAAACAGAACCTGTGCCCAGTTGACGTCAAACTAGCACTGATGGCTACCATCAGATCAAACTCCTCGCTTGTAATCATGTCAAAGGAACCAGCTTTGGCACATAGTGCCTTTGCAACAATGTCATGCAACAACCTATACTCCATTTTCATCTCTTTCTTCTTGTTAGGTGTCCTGAATGGTGCATCAGTACCCAATAACTTCATCCGCATTTATGCCACAATCTTTGATGGAATATAAAGGAAACCAACCAGCCCCTCAGTAGGTAGACCAAATTCTTCGGCAAACACTTCCTTCGTCAGTGCCAGTTTCCGATTGGCGAAAAAACTTACAATCATTCCTGCAATAACTATCGCATTAGTGAAGAACTCAACCACAACAACCTCATAAACTAAACCGGATGCCTCCAGAAAACCCTTAAGCCATGTGTCCTCCAAGGACTTAAACATTTTGGCCATTCCAGTATGCTCCATGGCGAGTACAGACTCAAAATCAACCTGCATAGCGTTGACGAGAAAAAAGCAGCCATTTCGATGATTAAAGGGTTAGGTAGTAAAGAAATTTGCAAAGGATTGCAAGAAAATGCTGGAAATTTCTTGCTAAATTGCTCGAATGCGTGAAAATTTGAAAGCGTACTGTAAAAAGTAAAGTGAAACTGTTTATATACGAACAGGAGAGAGAATGGTTTTCAGTGGACACGTGTCATCATCATATTTAAAAGTCATTCAAAATTTTGAATAGATGATCATCCGATTTTAAAAGAATTTTAAAGGCCAAACCAATCTCAATCGTTCGATTAATATACCAGCAAGGAAGAAATTAAACCGAACACCGTGATAACATCTCGCTATACATACCCCAAGCTAGACCAGATCAGCACGATGCTGACCAGCTAGGAAGCAAACAACGGACCTTTGTGCTATTTGTTGGAATTATATTTTTCCCCCTGAAAATATGCATGTAGAACATAATCATGACATATCCAAGAGACCTAAAATGTTTCTAAAGTAAGAAAACTTAGTGTCCGGTAGAGGCTTGATGAAGATATCAGTTACTTGCTGATCGGTTGGCACATGCTCCACCCGAACGTTTTTCTTTAGCACATGGTATCGAATAAAGTTATGGCGTATGTCAATATGCTTGGTCCTGGAATGCATTACGGGGTTCTAAGTGATCGCGATCACACTTGTGTTGTCGCAGAATATGGGTGCTCCCTTTGCATCAATGCCATAGTCCCAGAGCTGTTGTTGAATCCATAGTATTTGAGCGCAACAGCTTCCAGTTGCGAGGTACTCTGCCTCATTTGTGGATGTGGCTATCGATGTTTGCTTCTTGCTGAAACAAGATATTAGTCTATCACCCAAAAATTGACAAGTACCACTTGTGCTACGCCAATCAACTTTAACCTACATAATCTGCATCACTGTATCCAATCAAATTGAACCTTGAGTCTTTGGGATACCAAAGACCCACGTTCTACGTTCCGTTTAAATATTTCAAAATACTCTTAACTGCAGTGTAGTGTGACTGTTTTGGATCACATTGAAACCTTTCACACATACAAAATGATAACATAATGTTCGGTCTGCTTTCGGTTAGGTACAATAGAGATCCAATCATCTCACGATACATTGTTACCTCAACGGCAGTTCCAGCTTCATCTTTATCCAGTTTGATTGAAACACTCATTGGAGCAGCTGTTGATGAACATTTTTCCATCCCGAACTTCTTAAGAAGATCCTTGGTATACTTCTATTGATTAATGAATATTCCATCCTTAAGTTTCTTTACATGTAAGCCTAGGAAAAATTAGCTCCCACATCATGCTCATCTCGATTTTTTCTTGCATAAGCTTGGAAAATTTGTCACAAAGATTAGGATTAGTTGATCCAAATATTATATCATCAACATAAATCTGTACTAACAAGACGTGACCGTTCTTAACAAATTTAAACAATGTCTTGTCAATAGATCCTATAACAAAATCATGATCTATCAAGAATTTGGACAGTGAATCATACAAAGCTCTGGGAGCTTGTTTCAGACCATACAAATCTTTATCAAGCTTATACACAAAATCTGATCTGGTATGATCTACGAAGCCAGGAGATCGTGTAACATAGACTTCCTCATTCATATTTGCCATTCAAGAATGCACTTTTGACATCCATTTGATAAACTTTAAAGTTTTGAATGCGGCATATGCATGAAATATATGAATGGCCTCAAGTATAGGTACAGGCACAAAGGATTCTTCGAAGTCTATGCCTTATTCTTGCCTATAACCTTGAGCCACTAACCTAGCCTTGTTTCGAACAACATTGCCATTTTAATCAAGTTTATTCCTAAAGACCCATTTTGTGCCCATGATGTTTCAGTAGGTTTAGGAACTAGATGCCATACTTTTCTACATTCGAATTGACTAAGTCCTTCTTGCATAGCTTCTATCCAGCTAGGGTCCACTAAGGCCTTTTCGACTTTCTTAGGTTTAATATGCGAAATGAATGCAGAATTGAAATATTCTCTTATCATCTGGCCTTGTGTCCTAACGGATGCAGTAGGTTACTGATGACCAGCTCAGGTGGATGAGTTTTATTCCACCGGAGACCTGTTCTATATGAGGTTGATGCGTCTTGTTCCCCCTACGTGCCTGGTGGATCATCTGGAATATCACTCGTTTTAATTTTCTCATCAAATTGTGCATGTTGTACACCATCTTGAACATGATCTTGACCAGCTTGTGCAACATCTCGAATATCTGCGTTTGTAATTGGCATATCCAGAGCCTGCTGGTCATCAACTTGACATCTATTTTGTACCTTGTCACTTGATACATTTAGATTGGTTGACGCCAGACGGGTACAGAAATCATTCATCTTGGAAGCTAATGTTGATCTAAAGCTTGTTTCATCAAACACCACATGAGCTAATTCTTAAACAGTTAGTGTCTGGTTGTTGAAGACTCGATAGGATCTGCTAACACCTGAGTATCCCAGAAAAATACCTGTATAAGATTTGACATCAAAAGCTCTTAGGTATGTTTTACAATTAATATGAATAAAACATCTACATCCAAACACCCTGAAGTAATAAATATCAGGTTTCTTTCCATTCCAGATCTCATATGGAGTAACCCCATGTCTCTTATTTATCATCGATCTGTTCTGAGTATGGCAACCGGTGTTTACTGCTTCAGCCAAAAATTTGTTTGAAATACCAAAATCAGCAATCATCCTTGTAGCAGCTTCTTTTAAAGTTCGATTACAACGCTCAGATAACCCGTTTTGCTGAGGTGTTCTAGCTGAACTCAACTCATGTTTGATTCCATTGTCATCCAGATAAGAGGAAATTTTAAAATTCAAAAACTTTGTTCCTCTGTCACTCCTAATCCGATTGAAATTACAAGATTGCTTAGTTTTTAATGGTTTAAAAAGCTTTATCAGCTGGTCTGCATTTTGATCTTTGGATTTTAAAAATAACAACCAAGTAAATTTGGATAAATCATCAACGACTACAAGGCTGTATTTCATTGCCCCTAAGCTTGTAACGGGTATTAGGCCAAAAATATTCATATGTAAAAGATCCAGCTTACGTGAGGTTTTGTTACTGCCTCTAGTTTTGAAAGTTTAAATACTTTCCAGCTGACAGGCAGAGCAAACCTTGTCTTTTAAACCTTTTATCTTGGGCAAGCCGTCAACTAGCTCATGCTTACTCAGATTGGTAATTGTTTTGAAATCTAGATGGTTCATCCACTGATTCCACACCCTTACCTATGGTGTTACCGTTGGAGTTATCACCAAAGGTGATCTTGGGTCCATTGCAGGATTTGATATCTATTAGCAGCTTGTCAACGCCAATCATATGCCTCACGCATCCGCTATTCAGATACCACGTCTAGAAGCTTCCTGTTTCTGCGATCACAAACAATGCAAAGTTTTGTACCCTTTGGTCTATTTGGGTCCAGGTTTGATTAGACCTTTCAGGACCCACACTTGGATAATTTTACCCATTTACCAGTTTGTGCATCAAAGCACATGTGTGGTCCGTATATGTTCTTTGATCCGGTGTGAGTTTGATACGCAGCATGTTTGCATTGTGATCTGGGCTTCTTGTGCCTAGGCTTGTACTGCTTGTCCTTCGTAGAAGGTCGAGAAAACTGGCTCGGCTTTTTAATAACAAATTTGGGTTTGCCCTCATCTATATCCTTTCCTAAGCCAGCTTTCACGAGACTTCTCAGGAGCAGTATACCCCCAGTCCGCAAAATCTGCCTTTCCAGATCGGAGGCTTAACTGCTATCTTTGTTTCACCATATTGTGCCTCTATAGGCTGTCCCGTGCTGGATTTTACAAAATTCATTGTTTGAAGTTTTGTTCTAGACACCTGGTCCAGGAGCTTATTGTACCAGTTAACCACTGATTCTCGTTGAGCATCTTCTGTGACCTGCTTTTCAACTCCTCATTCTCAGTTGACAGCTTACTTAAAGCAGCTTGCATATCGCTTGAGCTAACCAGCTCAACTTTTTTTGCATAGCTCTCTCTTTCAGCTTTTACTTCCTCGAATGATTTGGAAAGCTTCTTATATTCTTGAAACATGTCATTAAGTGCTGTGACAAGGTCCTCCGTGTGAAATCTAGATTGGAAAAATCAAATACCTCCTTAGTTTCATTGGCCATGAGACACTGTACTTCATCCTCACTTTCACTGGATGAGGATGTTCCAGAGCTGGATTCTTCTGAATCTGAATCAGCCCATGCACTTTTATTCTCCTCAGAAACCATCGCTTTCCCAGTTCTCCTCTTTCGATAAAGTTTCTTCTCCTTTTTGTCCTTGATGGTGCTGCTATCTGGTCTCTTCTTCACATCCAACTTTGGCTTCCTGCAATCAGCCATGAAGTGAACAGGCCTGCCACAATTATAACATTTGTCATCAGCAGGAGAATTATAATTCTTTTTCGGAGAATCAACATAGGAAGTTTTAGAATTATGCTTCCGCATAAATTTCCCGAATTTCTTAATGAACAAGGACATAGCATCCTTGATCAATTCCTCTACTTATCTGCTGCTTGTAGAACCTGGACTCTGGTCTTGAATGGTAGCAGCAAGTTCTCTGTTTGGTTTGGAAGTTGAGGGCTCATATTCCGCTCTTGTCTCCAACTCAAACCATATGCTTTTAGATTCACGAACAGATCGTGCAACTCCATTTTGTTCAAGTCCTTGGACTCCCTCATAGCCATGGTCTTGACATCCTATTCCTTGGGCAGTGCATGCATCACTTTCAGGGCCAGCTCCTATTGCTATAAACTTTGCCTAATCTGGTAATGAGCTAAACCGTTCATCAAATTCTGCCATTGTCTTTTCGGGCTTCATTTTGATCAGCTCAAACTCTTTCAGGGCCACGGTTAACTTGTTCTCTTTGGTTTCTTAGTTTCCCTCACATATCTGGGTCAGCTTCTCCCAGATTTCCTTCGCTGTAGTGCATGTCTGGATTTTGCTAAATATATTGTTGTCTAGAGTCTTGTATAGAATGTCGTTAACGACATTATCTAGATTTCCTTCTTTTTGTCCTCGGATGTCCATTCCATCCTTGGCTTTTCAGTCCATTGGGGTGCACCATCTGATATAGCTATTGCTGTGTTCTGCTTCATACTATTTATTGGTACATTCGTGATGACGAACCACATGTCATCATCTTGTGCTGCCAGGTGATCTTGCATACGGATTTTTCACACATCGTACTCCTCATTTGAAAACATAGGAATCTTGTTGTGAGAAATCTAAATGTATATTGAATGTAATAAAAAAGTTGTTCAAACACTAATTAACCGAGCTCTGATACCCCTTGATATGTGAGGACTGTAATTAACCGATTTAATTAGTGCGATGTTACGAGCAGATTTGAGTAGATGAGCCCCGAGCTGGAGAGAGAGAGAATATGAAAGAAATCAGAATGGTGATTTAGTCCCGAGGGATATCTGTAGCGTCCAAGATCCACTCACGTAAACCATATGCATGATTTAAATGATTAAATTATAAATTGAAGTTTTAAAATGATTTAAAATATAATTGAGGCTTTAAAATACCAATGATGATTTTATTGTGCGATTTTAAATGTGTTTCTTGAGATTTTCGATTTCAGGTGATTATCCGGTGCCGGGCTACGGAGGGATGATCGGGGACGATAGAGGTGACTTTAAAATATTCCAAAATTTATTTTAAAGATTTTAGGAGGAGGAAAAAAATATATATATTTCTTAAATTTTAAATTTAAAGTATTGGGAAAAAATTTGAATTTTGAGCGCTATTTTCCACAAAAGCGATTTTGAGAAAAAGAGCGGGTAAGCATTTAATTTTTTTATACTACCAAGTTTTTGTTCATTTTCAAATATAATTTGAATGAAATAATGTGTAGAAAATTTAATATTTGTAGGTTTAGACAATTAGCAATTTAATTATAACTTAGAGGGCCAAATTGTGATTTGGAACAAATTAGCTTGACTTAACCTAATAATTAGCATATAAGCTTTCTTCCTCCCCTATTCCTCACGTGAAAAGCCGACAAAATCCTCCAAAATACATAGCAAAGGCAGCCGTGAGTTTTAAAGAGAATCTTGAAGGAAATTCGCCTCCCGATCAATTCCAACGCTTCCGGTAACGGTTAATCTCAAATTTCTCCATCCAAGGCAAGTTTCAGAACCTTTCTTGCTGCCACATTCAGATTATTATACGTGTTTTTATTCTTAATTATGCATGATAAAGGAATTAATCATATTTTTGACAATTTGGTTCGAATTCTGCACGTTGTTGTCTTTATGGGTCTTGTGTTGGATGGTTTGGAAGATTGTTGCTACTTTGTGATGTCCAGAGGCTGCTGCTGCCCTATTAGAACCTTTGGTTGGATGTTAGGTCGAGTCAAGGAGGCTGAGGACGTGAATTTTTGGGGATGGAAGGCTAGGAGTGAGGCTGGACAACAAGCATCCTCACGTTGGAAGGTTGCTGCCGTGCCATCGGGTGCTGCATCCTTTCCGGGTTGTCCTATTGTCCAGCGTTCCAGGGCTGTCATGGCTGAGTATAGGTGGTAAGGAGAACTGTCTTGGTGTGTTAGGAGAGAGTTAGGTTGTGTTAGAGTAGATGCCCAACTAGCCAACTTGTGGCGTGTGGGTTCTCATTGACTCTTTGTAAAATGATCTTTATTTATGAAATTCGTATTGTTTTATGGCATTATTTATCTTCATTATTTTATAATGTTAACAATTGTGTTGGATAAAGACCTAGAATGCACCATAGTGTATGTTAGATGTGATAGTGGATATGATGGCTATCATGAAACACATCTAATAGTCACTGTGTATTCTGAATTCGTTCCTAGTCGATTG
>KQ987286.1:31056-47197 GCA_001598015.1 Dorcoceras hygrometricum
TTTTTTTTTAGGGTCTAAGGAGTATGTATAGGAGCCGAGGAGAGGTAGTTTGTAGTGCTGAAATTTTTTTAAGGTCGTGCAGCACCCCGAAGACATCCGAACAGAATTTTTATGGCTTGTACATGTTTAGGATGTATAAAATTTTATTTCTTAGGCTTGGGTTGGTTGGGGTGAGTTTTGGGCTTGTCCGGTGACTCGTCGAGACCTTCGGGTGTCCGAGTATCCCGTCGAGAAGCTTAGGACGATCCCGATCGATTTTGTCTAAAACCTTATTTATTTTCAAATGCATCGCAGGCATGTTTCCAGGCAGCAAGAATTTTAAAATGAAATGATGAGTTTTATGATGATTTATGGCATGATATTTGATGTTTGATGTTTTAAATGAAAAGAAGAAAATTTTTATTGAGGAATGTGAGTTGTTGTGACCAAGACGTAGAGGAATATGGCGACTACGACACATGAGGTCCGTAGAGCCATATTAGAGGGGGATAGTAACTACGGCGCATGAGGTCCGTAGAGCTATTCCAGCCTAGTACTATGGTTTATAGCTTGATCAAGCGAACAGAGGGGTCGCAGCAATGAGCAACACTTCACCTAAAATTTTATTATTGAGGATTCACATTATTTACATGCCATGACGTATAGTTTGAGGATTTGAGGGTGAATTTTATTTAAAGTTTTTCTTTTTTTGATGATGATGTTTAAAGTTTATAGTTTAAAAATTAAAGTTCACAGTTTAAAGTCCTCTCAAAGTTCTGATGTTGCAGTTTAAAAATGTATTTTTAGTATCGTTGTTTTAATACATGTGGATGTATATTTAATACTTGTTATCCAGGTTTGAGCTTGCTGAGCCTCTAGGCTCACTAGATCTGATTGTGTGCAGGTGAGAATGATGACGAGGTTAGAGGCGACGACGTTTGAGGAGCTCGGACACTGGCGGCGCACTCCCGAGACCTTCTAAGCTTCCGCAAAAGATTTCTATGAGATTTTACGTAAATTTTGAGGATACATTTTTCCTTAGGAGTTATTTTTTTGAAATAAATTCTTATTTCATCAGAGTTTGATATTTGATGTTTAACTCGTTTGAAAATTTGGTTGGGATGTACGTTTTATCGCGGTATGGCATTATTTGAAAATCCTTTTTTTGATAGTCGCATCAAGTTTAATTTTGCAAAGTTCTTTTTATTGGAAAACTATTGAGATTACTATTCACGTGAATAGTACTGTTCACGTGAATAGTGAACGAAAAAAAAAATTATTTGCATTTTATTTAAAAGAACATACTTCAATGAGTCGAGTCGTTTCAATATCTCGTGCTGAATAAGCTGTTAAGGAGTTTTGGATTTGAGTTAGAAGTGAATCGGGTGTGTATCGTTGAGGGAAGGGAGAGAGTAAGCGCCGGGCAGAATTGGTGTAACGCCCCAAAATCCATAGGACCACATATTTGAGCCTTTACTATTTTAAGGGTCTATTTGATCTTGCGTATTTCAGCCTTAAGTTCATTTTAAATTGTTTTGAAGGCTGATTTCAGATGTTGATTGGAAAACAAGATGCGGAAGGTTTCCAGGCAGTTGTCGTCCGAGCACAAACATGAGCAAGATTTCAAATAGAAAATGTTTTCAGCTGGACAAGCTAGTTCTTCTTTTTAAAATCTCTTGGTAAAATTTATAAATTCAAAACGGTTGTAGGGAGTTTTTGGTTAAAACCTTTTAAAAAGGACACGGTTAGGTAGGACACCCATGCCTACTTGAGTGTAATTACCTACTACAAATCATATCTCATATATGATTGTTTTCGTAAATGGGAACTTCATTGTTGTCCAGAATTTTCTTTCTTTCTCTCCAAATTTTAGAAGAGTCCTCGTGGTGGTGCTTGTGGAGGACTCCTGTTGAGACCAGCTGCTCTTGCGTTCCTTCGCTTAAGGAAAGTAAAAGCTGATTCTTGCTACGCCATTTTAAAGTATATATTGTTCTTTTCAGTATGTGTTGCTTGCCTGTTTACGTTAAGATAAGTTATGTTTATGTTCAAGTATGTTTAAGAAAATGAAAGAATGATCGGGTTCAAAATTATATTTCTATTTCGAAACTTTGAAAGAATGCTTCGAAGAAGATGAAGGTGCCGTTTTTAAAATACTGAGCAGTCGGGTTTAAGTCGTATGTTCATGAATGTTCTTCCTTCTAGTGATTGGTAACGTCTGAATTTGATGCTATGTAATCGGAGTTGCTAGTCGAATCAGAAGTTAAGTCTGGTTTGATAAGCAACGGTTGGTAGCATAGTTGTGGTTCAGCTGTTGCATTGTTTCGTATTCAGCTATTTTCAGATGTTGCATCAGGTTGTATTCAGTCTGGTTTGATAAGCAACGGCTGGTAGCGATGCTAACATCTTTGGGTATATCCAAAGTCCATGAGCATTTGAGGACTTCTGGATGGCGTTTTCATCCAGATGATCAGTATTTCGTAGTTTCTTCTCTTCAGGTGGAACCACAGATTGTGGCAGACATTAGAGCAGCGCAGAGGACTGACCAGTACATTCATGAGTTGAAGATAAAAGCCGAGAATGGTCAGTCGGAAGATTTTTCTGTTTCTTCTAATGGATGCTTGAGATTTCGCGGTAGATCGATAGTTCCGAACCTGATCGATTTGAGAGAAACTATCCTGAATGAGGCCCATTGCAGTCGTTATAGTGTGCATCCGAGCGAAGAAGATGTATCATGCCTTGAAGTCTCACTATTGGTGGGAAGGCATGAGGAATGACATCTCTAGATTTGTAGCTCGATGTTTCGGCCAACAGGTCAAGACCGAGGATGAGACCTGGTGGATTGCTACAGAGTTTAGAAGTGCCTCAATGGAATTGGGAGCACGTCGCCATGGATTTTGTGACTCATTTACCTCATTCGAACAGGGGATGTGATGCGATTTGGGTTGTGATTGACAGGCTTTCAAAGTCGGCCCATTTCATTTCCTATGATGTGAGGTGTTCCATGAAGAAGATGGCGAGACTGTACGTTGACCATGTGGTTAGATGGCATGGAGTGCCGGTATCGATAGTGTCAGATCGAGATCCAAGATTTACTTTCCGATTTTGGAAGAGCTTTCAAACAGTTATGGGTTCGAGATTGGCTATGAGTACATCTTATCATCCTCAGACAGATGGCCAATCCGAGAGAACTATTCAGATTTTAGAGGATATGCTGCGAGCTATAGTGATGGATTTCAGTGGTAGCTGGCAGGATTCTTTGTCTTTAATAGAATTTTCGTATAATAATAGCTACCAAGTGACTATTGGTATGGCCCCATTTGAAGCTTTGTATGGTCGCAAGTGTAGCTCGCTGATTTGTTGGGAAGAAGTTGGTGAGAGACAACTATCTACCCCTGAGTTTGTGCAGCATATGAAGGATCAGGTTTAGCTGATTCGAAGTAGAATGATGGCTTCACAAGATCGTCAAGCTAGCTATGTTAACAAGAGACGCAGGCCTTTGGAGTTTCATGTTGGCAATCGAGTATTTCTGAAAGTTTCTCCTTTCAAGAGTGTGATGAGATTCAGGTTCAAGGGTAAGTTAGGTCCTAGATTCGTTGGACCCTTCGAGATTGTTGAAATGATTGGACATTGGCATATAGATTGCAGTTACCTGCTGAGTTAGCAGCGATGCATGATGTGTTTCATGTATAAATGTTGAGGAAATATGAGCCAGATCCTTCCCATGTACTGAGGACCGATGAAGTTGAGCTGGATCAAACCCTAAGTTATGTTGAATATCCAGTGCAGATTCCGGATAGGAAGGAGAAGCAGCTGAGAAACAAGACTATTCCATTGGTGATGGTCCAATGGAGCAAGCATGGATGAGAGGAAGCTACCTAGGAAGTTGAAGAAAAGATGAGATAGTAGTGGCCTCATCTGTTTGAGCATATGTTGTAGTAACCCAGGTAATCTTCTAGCTTGCTGATTTGTGTTGAGTTGCTTGGTTATATATTAGGAATGTTGAATTGTTATATTTCAGTCCTTGTGATCCTTTGGTTCTCGTTAGTTGTGATTTGTACTTGTCACGTGATTTCGAGGACGAAATCTCTTAAGGTGGGGAGGATGTGAGGACTTTAATTAACCGATTTATTTAGTACGATGTTACGAGCAGATTTGAGTAGATGAGCCCCGAGCTGGATAGAGAGAGAGAATATGAATGAAATCTGAATGGTGTTTTAGTCCCGAGAGGTATCTCGTGCTGAGTAAGCTGTTAAGGAGTTTTGGATTTGAGTTAGAAGTGAATCGGGTGTGTATCATTCAGGGAATGGAGAGAGTAAGCGCTGGGCAGAATTGGTGTATCGGGAGCAGCTGGAGTTCAGATTTGGAGAATACCCTGCCTGCACGAGTGAAATAGAGGCGTTGTGAGGATCGGTTTGGTTCGTAGTTTGAGTATACCGGTTTTTTGTTTTCAGATTTGAGTAAGATATGGGTGTCCAGATCTGACCCTCGTGTGAATGAGCGGGTTTTCCTGAGTGGAGACGAAACGATGTCGTTTTGGGTTACCCGGGTAGACGCGGGTTGAATTTAAGCGGTGCGATGTCATTTGGCGTATACCAGAGTTGACGCTGGCTGAGTGTAATAGATTCGACGTCGTTAGAGAGCATCAGATTTTATGAGAGCTGGACTCCGGTGCGATGTAGTTTGGTAATAGTCAAATCTGGCGTAGCGTAGAGGAATCAGATCTTGCGTAGTGCAAAGCTCTGAGCTGAGTTGACTTCTACTGTAGCGTTGACTGGGAGATTATATAAGTGTCGATCAATACTTAGCCAATTTCAGACCAATATTTCTTATCTTCTTCCAATGAGCCTTCGATACATATACTGTTCCCGATACCCATACTGTTCATCAGAACACAAATTTCCCGATTGCCGTCGATTGACGCCGCCGTTTGTAGTAAGGCTGGTGGCGCTGAGTTCGCCTCTCCAAGACTGTTCTTTTGGTACCACTTAGGAGACTTGAGTCGGATGTTCGAAGAGGAGCGACGTAGTTGAGGCGTTCGAACATTGTCGCGATTTCAGCCGATAGTTTCTCCCGTCCCATTAGAGCTTTTGGGTAAGCTAATACATCTCGTTCTTCTTCTATTTTGAGCTGGATAGTGCTCTTTGATTTGAGGTAGCTGTTTTAGGCTACGAGTTTAGGCCATAAGCTGAATGAGCTTCGATATGAGCTGATTATTATATGTATTGGCAGATTTGAGCTTGTAGGCAGCTTCTGTTGAGTTCTTGAGGAACTAGTCGAGTAGCAGATTTGAGTAGGCTACTGGTGCTGTGTTCTCGAGGGATTCTGTTGAGGTATTAGCTGCTCAGAGGAAGGTACGGATTGGGCTTGTACTTACAGCCTTGAGATGAACATGAAAACATATTATGTATGTGTGTTTACGTGCTGTGTACTACGCCTGAGTTGTGCTGATCTTATCTGCGTGTGGATTTACAGCTGATTGGTTGTGTTGTTTATAATATATTTAATTCTGCGTGATTTGATTGTCATTGAATTCACGCATAGCATATTGAGCCGGAAATTATTTGAGACCTGAATATCGTTGAGTCGTGAATTTCCGGTTGAGTCATCGTGTGCAGAAATCCAATGTCTTCACTGAGTCGTGATAGCTTGCTGAGTCACTGTGATTTGGATTCTGCTGATTGATTGAGATTTATTGCACATCTGAGTCGTAGTGCCTTGCTGTCCAATGATTCTTTGGTAGCCCTCATGCATGACACGACATGATATGTTGCATGTGTATCTGATAGCTGTGGTATATTGCTCTTCGTACTAGGTTTGACCTCATTTTATTTTCCCATTTTTGGGCTGCTTTGGTGTGTGTTGGCCTTTGCAGGGTCTTCAGGTAATCCAGCTAGACTGAGTGGAGCATCAGCTGGGAGATCCTCGTTTTGAGTCCCGGGATGCCCTGTGCGTATACTGTATTCTGGGATCTGTATTTGAGTATTACTTGTTTGCTGTAGTTGATGTTGTTGGGATTTTTGAGTTAAGACCTTATTTTGAGTATGATTTTATTTGAAGAGTTGATTTCAGTTCAGGCCCAAACGAAAAATTTTAACCCATATTTTATGCTTCCGTGTAATTGTGATTAATTGAGTAATTAATCGGTGTTTTAGCCCACCGGGCCTGACATGATAGGATCATAAAACAAGCTCGGGAGTTAAGGGGGGGTGAATGAACTCATTTACTAAGTTTGATTGAAAATTATTTTCAAAATATTTTTACTGCTCGATGCAAACCTCAAAGATGAGTTACCAGCTTGGAGGGTTCTCAGTGATTGCTGTTGTCTCGTGTAATAAAATTATTTTTATGTGGAAGGAACACGATTCAACAGTGAACAATTAGATGAATGCGCAAATATAAAAAGATAAGGGATCAAGAGATTTGTTTCTGTAATTTCGGAGTTAATTCTTCTATGTCTCCCTTTCTTCTTCAATGGGAAGGATTTTGTTAGATAAAATTTATTAGTTTTGGTGATAACAAAATTAATACAAGCGCTGAATTCAAAATTACTTCTGGACAATCAGCCGTTGCAACTTACAGCTTCGCATATTCAGATGCAAGTACTCAGCTATTGAACCGTTATTCAGATGTTGATTCAAAGGGGTACGCAATTAGTCTTTCGTTTGTATTCAGCAGTTGGGTATCTACTTCAGAAGCGAGTGTATTCAGCATTTGGGTATCTACTTCAGTAGTGAGTCTTTTCAGACGTTGGCTACAGTTGCTTATGACTCAGTTTTGACTATTTAGGAACTATTCAGAGTATGGATCACATGAGTAACGAAGCTAGTATTTCAGCTGTTACAACATTCAGTTGTTGGCATATTTCAGCTGTTACAACATTTAGCTTTTGATATATTCAGCTGTGACAGCTATTCAGCGATGAAATAGTCGTCCTCTTCAAGAAAGAAATAACATTATTAAAGGGAAAACTTTCAGGCGCAAACGATGAATCGATTCAAGCGCTATCAATGTTTAAATTGGAAAGTATCAATAGTGAAGATTGAATCATACAATTTCCTGGAATTAAGGAAACACTGTCAGTGCTATTTTGGGTAAATAGCACGCAGTATACAGAGGACGTGTGACAGCTATTCAGCGATGAAATAGTACGTACTTTCAAGAAAGAAATAACATTATTAAAGGGAAAACTTTCAGGCGCAAACGATGAATCGATTCAAGCGCTATCAATGTTTAAATTGGAAAGTATCAATAGTGAAGATTGAATCATACAATTTCCTGGAATTAAGGAAACACTGTCAGTGCTATTTTGGGTAAATAGCACGCAGTATACAGAGGACGTTTTACGGTGTTTGCACAAATATGGATAAACAACATTTTGGCTCTGAAGAAGTGCAATTTACCTTTAGTGGAGCAGAATATGCGATGGACACATATTCAAAAAGGGATTTTGTTTCCTTGGCGAGATTTAATGACCGTTATAGACGAAGGGTATAAATAGCTGGATTTTGAATTGAAGAAGCTCTCGCTTACTCGCTTGTTCTCCTTCTCTAGCTCAATCTCATTGATTGAAGATATCTTCCAAAAGCTCAAACAGCCACTGGAAATTTACATTGCAGAAATTTTTCTAAGTCCAGTATCCTAATCTCGAAGAACACTTCACAGTTCAAGCCTTCACAGACATTACCTTCGAGATACATCTTCTGGTTACCTTGTGTAATTGTTGTTAAAACCAGAAGATTTACAGTCTCAATAGCTTTGTATTCCATTATATCATTCATTGTTGAGTCTGTAACAAACGAGCTACACAAATTCGTTTGATAGAAATTCTAAGTGTTGTATTCACCAGTTACATCTGCGTCTTCTTGTTGATTGGAGATTGCTAGGAGTTCATCTTGAGCGAGGCTCGGTGACTGGGTGGTTACAGAGGCTGTAAACATCAAACTCTTCTAGTGGAACCTTCCTGAAAAAGGAAGAAGGGGAGACGTAGGATTGATATCCGAACTTCCATAAAGAAATTCTCGACCCTATTCTTTTACATTATTGCATTTACTTAAGCTTTAACTGTTCACTGATTGATTGGCTTATTTCCGCACATTTACTGTTAGCCAAGAAATCAGCATTAAAACTGAGATACCTTAAATCTGGTAACTCGGATTTAAGTTAAGCGGGTGCTTGTAAAAATCGTTTTAAAGGTTTCAAAAATATTTTAAAATACCAAGGAGTTCATTCAACCCCCCACCCCCTTCTGAACTCCTAGGCCTGTTTTTCGAGCCATATTGATCCTATCAATTGGTATAAGAGCCTGCGCATCTCAGTTATTGAACAGTCTATTGTTTGTGTTTATCATATTTTAAAATGTCTACTTCTCACAACAAAATTCCAATGTTTTCTAAGGAGGACTACGATGACTGGAAGATTCGCATGCAAGCGCATCTGGCTGCTCAAGATGATGACAAGTGGTCGGTCATCACAGAAGGGCCGATGAAAATTATGAAGCCAAACTTGGCCTTTGCTATATCTAATGGCGAGCCCCAGTATCTAGAGAAGAGCAGACATGAGTACACCAACGAAGACAAAAAGAAATAAAATCTGGACAATGTGGCCAGGGACATTCTCTACAAGACATTGGACAAAAACATGTTCAGCAAGATAAAAACCTGTGCCACAGCAAAAGATATTTGGGAAAAGCTGAAACAAATATCTGAAGGCAACGATGAGACAAAAGAGAACAAGCTGACTATCACTCAGCAGAAATATGAATCTATGAAGATGAAGGATGGAGAAACAATGACAGAGTTTGATGAGCGATTCAGCGCCGTGGTGATTGAGTTGGCTAGCTTAGGAAAAGAGTATAGCAACCGTTAGTTGGCTTTGAAGGTGATGAGAGCGTGTTAGGACCGAAAATAGGAAATGGGAGAGCGAGCGCTGCTATTGATATTTAAAAATTTTGCGCTGCTATTATGAGGTGCAACACCTCGGGTTCTAGAACATTAAATACGAGAGCACCGGAGACAGATCTGGTATGAAATATAATCATGCGGAAAACACCAGAACTGAATCCTAATTTTAAAACAACTAACGCAAACAGATTTTGTTTAAGCATGTTAAAGATGCGTGACTAACAGTCCATGAAATCTGTTTTGCTAAGCGTGTGTGATAGTTGAAATGCGATGCTAAATTAAATATGCGTATGCGGAACTGTAAATAAAAAGAATACAATACACTGATATTTGTTTCTGGAAGTTCGGAGCTCAATCTCCTACATCTCCCTTTCTTCCTTCTTCAGGAAGGTTCCATTAGAAGATGAGTCACCGAGCCTCGCTCCAGGTGAACTCATATCCTCAACAAATGCACACCAGCCGCAACTGTGTGTAACTCACTTGTTTTACGCCTATGTGAGAAAGGATACAAACACAGAGTTTAACGTCTTCGTGCTTGGACGGGATCTGATTATGGTTTGTGATTCACTCGCTAAGCAATTACGCACATCTATCAAAATATGCGAGTGAATCTGTGTGTGTGAGATTTTACAGTGAACGCTCAACTCTCTAAAGAATAAATCTCACACACTGGGAAAATGCCTCTACAAAAGCTGATGAAGATTTAGCATTCGACACTCGTAGTAAGCTCCTCTCTAATGGTGGTCGACTGCTTCATCTTCCTGTTTTTATTTCCTCTGTTTGTTCTTTCTTTTAATCCTCACGGAATCATCATCTTCTTCCTTCAAATCCTGATGAAGATTTAGCATTCGACACTCGTAGTAAGCTCCTCTCTAATGGTGGTCGACTGCTTCATCTTCCTGTTTTTATTTCCTCTGTTTGTTCTTTCTTTTAATCCTCACGGAATCATCATCTTCTTCCTTCAAATCTTCTCCCTTAAATAGCCTCTGTCCAAATTCAATCCGTTGGACACAAGTTCTTCCCGTTGAAAGATGTTCTGTAAAGTACCGACAGGGAGTTGTCCTTGTGTCCTTTTCTTTTGCAGGCTTTTTGTCGTCTTCAACATTTGAACTAGGCTCAGCAGTTGACATCCAGCTTTAGTAATTCTTCATAATAAAATCCGTCAACTGCTTCGCTTGCACCTGATCAACGTCTGTTATCAGCTATTCACTTCTTCTTCACTTTGAACAACAGCTGATCAATGGTTGCTGTCATCAGATACTATAACGGTATGTCCAACAGCTTCTGTAATAGTATCTTCCAACAGCTTCTGTTCGATTACTTTGTCTATTTCAGACTCTTCAACAGCTTCGTCAACAGTAACTTGTTGTTTCATCTTCAACAGCTTCGTCAACAGTAACTTGCTGTTTCATCTTCAACAGCTTCTGTAATAGTAACTTGCTGTTTCATCTTTTCTTCGAGCTACGTCTGATTCACTATTAAGAGTAAAACGACGTCGCTCCATCACTTGCGCTTCTCTTATCAACTGCTGATATTGCTTTTGCTCAACTTCTAATTGTGATGACATCACTGCTGACGTCATCATCGCTGATATCACTGCTGACGTCATCATCGCTGATCCATCTACTGATTCTGCTGACGTCATAGTTGCTGATCACAGCTTCCTCCAATAGAAATGCTGACGTCATCATCCCCTTAGCGCTCCAGCTGGTTCTTATCATTCCAGCTGGTCTATCTGCTCCAACTGACTCTTATTAGTTTCTGTTCCAGCTGGTCCCCTTTGATGTTCCACCTGGTTCATTACATTCCAGCTGGTTCACCTTATCTCTCCAGCTGGTCCATCTTCTCCTTAGAGATTATCACAGCTGTTGGTCTAACTTGGCCTCCGCCTAATTACGAACAACTGACTCAACTTTGGACGTCTCCATTGCTAATCCAGCTGCCGTCTAAGTGAAAGAACCAAACCAGCTGTGAACTTTATCTTTTCTCCCTGATCCATCTGAACCAACTTGCATATTTTCGCATGAGACCAGTTCTACTCCCTCTGGAACGATCCAACGAGCACAACTCATCAAACTTTGTTTGATGACCTAAGCTGCTTCTCGGCCAAATTCCTTCGTTTAGGCCTCCGGAATCGTGTTTTACTGTTTTCACCTCTTGTTCTACTACAGTATCTGATTCAACTTCTCTTGTTGTATTTCCAGCTAACATCTGCACACTTAGTAGAAACGTTAGAAACACAATAACAAGTTTTGTGTAATTCAAAACTCATATCTGGATCTGTTATCCAGATCCATCAGAGCGTTGCCCAGGGAATGGGACGTTAAGACAATGGCCATGCGGGAGTCCAAGGATCTCAATAAGCTAGAGCTTCACGATCTATTTGCAAACCTTAAAGCTTATGAGTTCGAGTTGGAAACAAGAGCATAAGCTGGACCGTCAACCTCCCAGCCGACCAAAGCGTTAGCAGCTACAACATCTGAACAGTGCTCTCCAAGCACTAGCAATACAGCTCATCAACTCAGCAATGACGCCATGTCCCTCTTCGTTAAGAAGTTTGGGAAATACTTGAGAAGATCCTACAATCCTTCTACTCCTTATAATAATGCCCATAAAAATGATAAAGTTACAACTGATATGAACTGTTTTAATCGTGGACGTCCAGGGCACTTTGCAGCTGATTGCAACAGGCCAAAGAAGGAGGATAGATACAAAAGAGATGAAAATAAGGAGGATCGATACAGAAGGGATGAGAAGACAGATGAAAGATCCAAGGAAAGATCAAAATAAGGAGGATGAGGACAAGAGGTGATAAAAGACCCAGCCGCAAGAATGATCGCAAAGTACTGGTTGCTGAGGAAAGCAACAGGAACTGGCTGATACCGATTTAGATTCTCATCCAACGATAGTGAACAGGAGGAAGTTCACTGTCTCATGGCTGATCAAACTTCAGATGACGAGGTATTTGATTTTTCCAATATTGAATTTACACAAGAAGACCTTGTCAGTGCACTTAATGATATGGTCAAAGAGTACAGGAAGCTTTCTCACACATTCGAGGAAGTTAAAGCTGAAAATGATGATTTGAAAAATAGTTCAGTAGAACCAAGTACTGTTGAACTTGGTGAAGATGACAGTTTAAAAATCGAGTTGAATAAGCTGAAGGCTGAGAATGAATTGTTGAGATGAAAGTCCTGTTAGCTCGAGTCTGAAATTGAAACATTAAATTCGATAATGAGCTCCTGGACCCAGTCTTCTATCTCTCTAGACAAGCTGTGTGAGATTCAGATCCAGCGAATGATAGAACTGGCTTAGGTTTCAATACTGGTGAAAGCAGCTCTGGAGAGACTTATACTCAATCAAATCTAGCACATGACAAGTTCAAAAATATGAACTTTGTCAAAGCTAGTGTGATACATGATCCATGCGAGTTGGTACGGTATGATGACCAGATCTCGGAGCTATTGAATAAGAAAGGAAAAGCTGGTATTGGCTATGACAGACCCGAGAGTTCTAAGTCTAGTTGGATAGACTTGACAAGGAAAAGGCGAAAGCTGGATCCAAGTCGTTTGTTCAGAACCAACAAACACGTGGCTCTAAGAAGGTTAAGTCTGAATGGAAAAAGGTTAGGCCTCGTAGATATCTGAATTGTCAAAATACCAAACCAAAGCTCAACAGATCTCACAGTACTTATGCACAGACCCTTATGGACTATCATACTGGGAAAACTGTCAAAGTAATTCAATTATGGGTCTCGAAAGGGGTAATCCTATCTGGACCCAAGTAAGATTGGGTACCAAAATCTGTTTTTATGATTGCAGGGCAACAGGTACAAAGCTGCTGATGAATCAACCATATGGTACCTGCACAACGGTTGTGCAAGACATATTACTGGAAACCCAAAGCTGCTAACAGATGTGACACCTCACAGAGGAGCAAAATTTATGTTTGGTGATAACGCTCATGGTAACAATGTGGGTAAGGGTAAGCTTATCCACGGTAACATTTCTATATCAGATGTTTTAGTTGTTGATACCTTGCGTTACACTTTGCTTAGCATAAGTCAGCTATGTGACAAGGGTTACATAGTTAACTTTCAACACCACACATGCACAGTTCAGAGTCCAGAAGGACTGACTGTATTGGTAGGTAAAATATCAGGGAATACCTACATTATCAATTGGTCAGAACCCATGGGATCTGAAAAAATTTTCTTAGCAGACAACTCTTCCAAGAGCTGGTTGTGGCATCAGTTAATGAACCATCTAAACTTTAAAACTCTTTCTCATTTGAGTCAGCATGAAATGGTTTCTGGTCTGCCCAAAATCAATTTTTCAAAGGACAAGATCTGTGCCGCATGTCAATTTGGTAAACAAATCAAATCTACTTTTAAAAAGAAAGGCGATAAACGTTCTTCCCGAAGCTTAGAGCTTTTACATATGGATCTCTTTGGTCCTATTCCCGTAACTAGCTTAGGGGGAACGAACTACACCCTAGTTGTTATTAATGATTTTACAAAATTTACTTGGGTGTTGTTTTTAAAGGCAAAACCTGATACCGCTGACCAGCTGATACGCCTTTTAATACGTTTGCAAAATGACAGATCTTGTAAAGTTAACAGGATAATAAGTGATCATGGTACTGAATTTTTAAATCATAAATTAACTTCTTATCTAGAAGACATTGGGATAAAGCATGAGCTTTCAGCAGCTAGAACTCCTCAGCAGAACGGGCTTGCTGAGAGGAGAAATAGTACTTTAAAAGAAGCTGCTAGATCTATGATTGCTTATCTGGTATTTCACAAAAATTCTGGGCAGAAGCAGTT
Organism: Dorcoceras hygrometricum; assembly: GCA_001598015.1. Lineage (NCBI taxonomy): Eukaryota > Viridiplantae > Streptophyta > Magnoliopsida > Lamiales > Gesneriaceae > Dorcoceras > Dorcoceras hygrometricum. The sequence continues at coordinate 44,761 of KQ987286.1, forward strand.
AATACAGCTTGCTACACTCAGAACAGATCTATGATTAATAAGTTGCACGGTAAAACCCCATATGCGATCTGGAGTGGCAAGAAACCTGATATTTCATATTTCAGGGTGTTTGGGTGTAGATGAGATCCAACTCAACTGCGAGCCTTAACGATCTATGTACACGTCTAGAATCATCCAGCTTGATGACTCAGATGATGACGTGGCACCCCATAGACATTCAGCAGAGATGGAACCAGCACTGGACACACCGTGCAACAATGCACCACAAGATCTGACAGGTAATCCAAATCCAGTAGTCATCGATTTAACTAACGTTGACTCAACACAGGATCAGATCTCTCCAAGTGTGCCTGCTGCTGGAGCTGAAGTGACGAAAGCACAAGATGCTCAAACAGATGCTGCACAAACAAAACTTGCCATACATAGACCAACATCTGATGCACCAGTTGCGAGTACTTCACATCAATTGGTATCTAGACTAACATCTGACACACAAGCGGGCAACGCAAACTATAAATTGGTGTCAGAAAATCCAGATGTGGCTATCCAGCAAGACATTCAAGCAGAACAAGGAGCAAATCCAAATGGACTTGATCTCCGGTGGAGCAGAAATAATCCACCTGAGCAAGTCATAGGTAACATCTAATCTCCTGTTCGCACACGAAACTAGCTATTGCATGATCATTTCGATTCAGATTTCATCTCTCATATAGAACCTAAAAAAATAGATGAAGTCTTAGCAGACCCAAGCTGGGTAGAAGCTATGCAGGAGGAATTAAACCAGTTTAAGAGAAATAACGTATGGCAACTTGTACCTAGACCTTCAAATCATTCAGTTATAGGAACACGATGGGTATTTAGGAACAAACTGAATGAAGATGGAATAGTAACGAGAAATAAAGCTACACTGGTAGCTCAGGGTTTTAGGCAAATGGAAGGAATAGACTTTGATGAAACCTTTGCCCCTGTAGCTAGATTAGAAGCTATACGCATGTTTCTTGCATATGTTGCATTCAAATATTTTAAAGTATTTCAAATGGGTGTTAAGAGTGCATTTCTAAATGGCATCCTAACAGAGGAAGTATATGTTGCACAACCTCTTGGATTCGTAGATCATACATATCCAAACCACGTTTATAAATTGGATAAAGCTCTATATGGATTGAAACAAACACCCAGAGCTTGGTATGATACACTGTCCAAATTCTTAATCGAGCATGATTTCACTATAGGCACATTTGATAAGAACTGTTTAAGTTCGTAAAATCTGATCATGTCTTATTGGTAAAAATCTATGTTGATGTTATTATTTTTGGGTCAACTAACCCCAAATTGTGCAAAAGTTTTCTAAGCTGATGCAGGACAAATTTGAGATGAGCATGATGGGTGAGCTAACGTTCTAGGCTTACAAGTTCGACAGCTGGAAAATGGAATTTTCATTAACAAAGCTAAGTATACGAAAGAACTGCTGAAGAAATTTGGCATTGACAACTGTTCAGCAGCAGCGACCCCAATGAGCTCATCAATCAAACTAGATAAATATGAAGCTGGATCTGTCATTGAGGTATCTCTTTATCGCGGTATAATTGGCTCTTTGCTATACTTAACTGCTAGCAGACCAGACATCATGTTAGCTGTCTGTTTGTGTGCTAGATTTCAATCAGAGCCTACACAATCACATTATATAGCCGTGAAACGCATTTTAAAATATTTGAAAGGCACTTCCAACGGGGTCTTTGGTATCCCAAAGACTCAGACTTTCAACTAATCGGTTATAGTGATGCAGACTACGCATGATGTAGGATTGATCGTAGAAGCACAAGTGGGACTTGTCAATTCTTAGGGGATCGACTGATTTCTTGGTTCAGTAAGAAGCAGACGTCCATTGCAACGTCCACAACTGAAGCGGAGTACCTAGCAGCTGGCAGCTGTTGTGCTCAAATACTATGGATTCAACATCAGCTGAAGGACTATGGCATTGATGCTTCTGAAGCGCCCATTCTCTGTGACAACATCAGTGCCTTCGCGATCACCCAAAATCCAGTACTGCATTCAAGGGCAAAGCACATATACATCTGGCATCATTTCATCAGGGACCACGTGCTAAAGAAAGACGTCCGGCTGGAGTATGTGTCTACTGAACAGCAAGTATGATGGTCCCAAAATAGGATCAAAACAAGTAATAGGAGTTCAGAAGGGGGGGTGGTTGAATGAACTCGTTCGATTTTTATTTTCGAAAACCTTAAAATCTGTTTTTAGCAAGTCACGCTAAACACAAATCTGTGTTACCAGATTTGTGAGGCTCTCGGTCACTTCTGTTTTCTCGGTTAACAAGTTTGTGCGGAATAAAACCGATTGAACAGTGAACAGTAATATAAATGTAATGCACGTAAGTAAAAGAGAGTCGAGAATTTGTTTCTGGAAGTTCGGATATCAA
>KQ987287.1:1194-17759 GCA_001598015.1 Dorcoceras hygrometricum
GCATCATGTCATTTATTTTACAAAAGTACCACATTGTTTCATAACTTGGATGTGTCCACAGATAATGAAATGTAGATCTAATTGGTCTTATATAAAGTTCTAAACTTTTAAGATCATATTGCGCACACAAATTGAAAATATGGCATTTGCATCTAATAATCAATAATGCTAAAGTGTTTAGACATTTTAAGATCATACAAATTAATCAAATGTTCTCAATTCAATGATAAATGAAGCTTACTAGTTTATAAAAAATTATTAATACATGGTTATGATAGTGATATATTGAGAAAATGACATGAGAAGTTTTTGAATAAGTTATTATATTATTGCACTTTATTTGTTAAATATTTGAAAACTTTACTTGTTAAATATTTGAAAAAATGATTGGGTAAATATAAATAATAATTAAATGAGGTGTTTAGACATTTTCAGATAGTATAAATTAATCAAATTTTCACAATTTTATGATAAATGAAGCAATTATAATATATAAAAAAAAATTAGTTCTGTTTAAAGTAGTAAGGAGTTGGCATAGTGGTAGGTATCCTGGTATCTCAAGTAGTTGCCCTGGGTTCGATTCTGCAATGCAACAATTCAAGTAGTTGCTCCGGGCCGGTTCCGGGTCGGGCCACGGGCTAACCCGGCCCGTGGCCAGGTCTATTTACAACCCAACAAATATAATATTACCTTTTAAGATCTGACTCCATGCTTTTAAAGCCCACCTGACCAACCAGATCAACCGGTGCAACGTCACCAACTTGACGGATGAGAGCTTTCCAGGAGATCATTCATCCCGATAGTTCTCTCACCCATGTACATTTAACTCAACAATCCCCCCCAAAAGAAGTATAGACATACGCTTCTTGGGAGACTCGAAACCCTGACCTCACACTGGTATCAATTATTAGGGTAAGTATACTAAGCCAAAAACTATAACTAGAAGTTAAGGACACATTTATTTTTTATAATGTGACAGCATAGAGTGCACCTATAATGTGCATTATGATTGGGCTGTTAGGTGTATGAGTTTGGGGAGGTGTGTGTCTAACTGCTGCTGCTGCTGTCTCATTTCTCTTAGAGATCGGTCTTACCCCGTACCTTACTATCAATCCTATATCCAGCAGAGATAATTTTACTCATTAAGATCTGACATCACATTTTTACAGCCAACCTGATCAACCAGATCAAGTGGCACAAAGTCGACAACTTCACATACGAAAGCTTTTCAGGAGGTCACTCATCTAAGTACTTTTCTCACGCATACACACTTAACTCGACATTAGTCATACAACTTGAAACTAGACAAATGAACTTGTAAATGAAAACGATTTAAAAATCAAATAATTAAGGGTACTTGGGGAAATTTAATTAAAAGTGATATATTTATATATGGAAGAAATTTATGTAGATGATGAATGGGCCTTTATCACATCCCTTTTTACAACCCAAAATTGAAACAAACAATAAATGAAGTCTGATAAATAGTGAAAACAAACAAACAATAGATGAAGTCTGATAAAATAGTGAAAGGTTTATCATCCCGTGCACCGCTTACTAGATTACCCATATATATGGAGATAGATACACAAGAGTAAAAGATCCTGATATGTGCTTGTAGTGAAGGTAACTTTTCAACGTTACTATATTATTTTTATCTCCCCAAACATTGCTTTGCACATGCCCAAAGCCCCATGGTTAATTGTATATCATGAACTTTTAGATCAGTAAATATTTATATATAAGCCTCTTTTCTATAACCATGAGCTGGCAACACTTAAATTGGTTATTGTGGTTATCAAAAATGAGATGCACAAGCTAATATAAGAAGGAAATATAAATAAATTACATTTTTTTTGAAATTTCTCCATTTGAGGAAAAAGGAAAAATAACTAAAATGATAATATAAGTTTGTACTCGGTTTTGATTTTGGAATTCTAATTACACAGAGCTTGATTTTGTTACATTAACTTCATTTCCTTTGTGTATCTGACTTTCCAGTGCCACATTATTAATTCTTGGTTTTATATTAAAATTTCAACTAAGTAAGACTAAAGCCAAAATAAGCAACTAATGCACACTAGTATTTTGAGTACCAAAACCATGATAAAGTTAAGAGCACCAATTCCTTATTTAAAGGATCCCATTTTAAATTAACTATACAATATAACAGGACAAATATGAGTGCCATACATGTTTCATAAGCAACGTGCTAGATAAGTATATATGCCTATAGAAAGGCTGAGCACTAATTCTATTTATTATTAACAATCCAATCCAAAGAGCATCATCATCTCCCTTTAATTTCTCCATTCGCACTCGCCCCTCCTCCTAAATACAGACGGAAGTCGGAACACAAAAAATGAAACCGACTTCGTTTTGCAAAGAACATAAATATATGCTCTTCAAGGGAGAGAGATTTTTGAGCTCAACAAGTACAGCTTCTTGCTTGATTTATTCGGCATTTTTCATCACCATCTTCACTCTCTACCTTCTTTTTTACCCCGTAAATTACACCAGACACACGGCCAATATTATGATTCAAGAAGACAAACAAAATCGCACTGTTATTCAACCCAAAACCATATATCCTTCGGTGAAAAGATCGATGAATCCATTCACTGATGGAGGAACGTGCGACTTATTCAACGGGGAATGGGTTCCGGACCGGAGAGGTCCTTTATACACAAATCACAGCTGCAAAACAATCCCGGTTCAAAGAAACTGTTTCATGCATGGAAGGAAGGACAGAGATTTTCTGCACTGGAAATGGAAACCGAATAAGTGTGAGTTACCTCGTTTCGACCCCGAGAACTTTCTCACTGTTCTGCGAGGGAAGACAATGGCTTTCATTGGAGACTCGATTGCTCGGAATCAGATGGAATCACTACTGTGTCTCTTGTCTATGGTCAGTACTTGAAATCTAACATTTTGTCTTTCAAATTTTATCTTCAAAATCAAAACATGGAAACTCGGGCCGTTACGGGATTTGTTCGATGCCACAGTATGCGCCTGATTTTGACATAAAAGAAAGAGAAAAATATGCTCTTGTTTTTGCTTTCCACAAAAATCAGGAACCGGGAAAAATGAGGCGTTATATGTTGAAAGTGTTGTGTATTTCCTCCAAGCCTGTTGAGTCTCTTGTACCTGCAATGCCAGAACAAAAGCAACAAACAAGCACAATGAAAAAATACAGCCCAAGGACCACTGTTATTCCAATCACCAATTAGAACCTGCAAGACAAAACAAATACAAAACACCCAGCAACCACAGATTCTGCACAAGAGCAAAACCAGTCAATCAAATAACAGGCAGTGTATGGACAGCACCACTTCTCCACCTTGGACCAGAGCCTGCAATGATAAAATCACAGAGCCAATGCAAACCAGAACCTGCACACAGCAGATATATAAAGAGCAATTGCTCCAGCCAGTGTCCAGCCACAAACTGGTACCTGCAGTAACAAGAACAAAGCCAAGAAACCAAGAACCTGCAGTAATACACGAGCAGCAATAGGCAGAATAATGGTTAGCGCAAGACTATACCCACAGAGGGTTAAAGGGACCAATATCTAACAAGATATTGGCCAGGCTCAGTCACCAATCACCAGACCCAATACAAAATGACACAAGCTCCACACTGCTCGAATCAGGACACAAGAAAAGAGGGCAACACCCCGGTCACTCAGTAGCCAGTCACCAACCAAGACACCGGCGACTTAACAGAGGCTACCAACACCCACTAGATCCGTCAACACACAACCAGATTGCACGGCAACACACACAGAGGCAGCCAACCAAGCCAACAACTCACTGGTTACCAACCAGCAACCCTACCCAAGCCACAAAACCACTGCTAACAGCCGGCAGCTCCACAGGCCACAAGACCAGTAGCTACCAAGACCAGCAGTTCACAGGGCAGCAACTCACAGGTCACAAAGACCAGTAGTTACCACAACCGAAGACCCGTAGCTCACAGAGAATGCGGCTACGCACAGAGGCAGCCCGCTCCTCACCGATATAGAGCACAACAGCACAATCCAACTCACGGTGGCTCACAGAGAAACGCACACACCTACTGTAATCCCTGAACCCTCGAGACGTGACCCTTCACGGAGCTGAACCAGAGGTTCAGTAAAGAAGATGTCGAAGTCTCTCACAGAGTCCGACGACGGAGCTCTCCAAGATGAGAGGCGGCGGAAGAACGAAGAAGAGGGTTAGGGTTACACACGAGAGAGGGGAAATTGAATTATGCGTCGTTACTCAGAGGTTTACACCCCGGTATAAATCAAGGAACGGCCAGGATTCACGCCGAGAAATCAGCGGCTAAGATGGTAAGCAGTTGGGTGATGGGCTTGGGCTTGGTATAATAAAAGAGCGGGCCAACAAAGGATTTGGGCCAACAATACTTACAGAAAGAAAGACAATATTTAATTTATTCGGCTGTCACAAATCCTCGCAGGCAGAGATTCCGAGAGAAACATACAAAGACGCAGAAGACAGATTTACGACATGGGAATTCAAGAAACATAATTTCACTCTAATGGCGCTCTGGTCTCAGTTCCTTGTCTCCGCCACAGAGAGATTGATCAATGGCTCCGCCACAGGCAGTTTCGATTTGCATCTGGACATAGTAGATAGCAGTTGGTTGGAAAAACTACCGGGGTTCGATTACGCCATCTTCTCAGGCGCCCACTGGTTTTTGAGAGAGAACTTTTTATACGAGCACGGCAAACTCATTGGCTGTGTTTACTGCCAGGCACCGAATGTGACGGTCCTGGGTCCGGCTTTCGCCATCAGAAGGGCGTTTCGGGCCGCATTCGAAGAAATCAATAACTGCAAGAAATGCCGGAACATTTTCAGCATACTGAGGACGTATTCTCCGTCCCAATTCGAGAATGGAGACTGGAATAGTGGCGGGGGTTGCAACAGAACCGGTCCTCTTGGGAAGAAGAAGATTAGCAACGCAATCCCTGATTGGGATTACAGGAAAATTCAAGTGGAGGAAGTTGAAACTGCAAGAAGTGCGGGGAAGGGAAGTGGGAATGATCATGTTTTCGAAGTACTTGATGTTACGGAGATCATGCTAATGAGGCCCGACGGGCACCCTGGCCTGCACTGGGGTAATGTGTGGATGAAGGGTTACAGTGATTGCGTCCATTGGTGCTTACCAGGCCCGATCGATACCTGGAATCAGCTTATGCTAGCAATGATCAAGAGAGAATTATTCTGACTCCACTCATAGCATGTGTCTTTTGCATGATTTGTAAACTAATATGTGCTAGTCGGCTGCCCGATGTCTATGGCCTTTATAAGAAAGAAGGTAAATTTTGGTTGGAAATATGTTGTATGCCCGAGACCAACTCATCTAGTAACCACATTCTTGAATTCAAATGTCCATAAATTTGAGATTCTTTAGATGGGTCCTCATAGTACGATCCCTAAGAATAATGTCCTCTCACTATTTACGTGAGGTACGATGTTTTCTATGGGACGAGGACATTGTCCCGTATGGGAACCACATGTGGCGGTTGCCGTCCGTTAGAGTCGTCAAAACGGGCCAAATCCGTTGGACTAGCCCGTCCCACCATAAAAAACAGACGGGACGGGCTACTAAAATCACAGCCCGTCTACCGAAACGGGCTAGCTCGTTTGGGTCGCGGATCGTGGCGGGGCGGGACGGATTGGCCCGCGGATCGTGGAAAAAATTATTATTAAATATTATATAATTAATATTCTTTCAAATTACCATCATATTTGGCTAAAGATTGTATCACACGTCTTTGTTTATGTATGATTTATGTATGATGAATTAGTTTTAAAAGACTTGGAAGTATTTAAAATGATTTATATATCGATTTTGATTGATATATTTTTGAAAATCTAGTATTTTTATTGATAAATCCAATTTTAATTGAATTATTTCAAGTGTGATATGTTTTTCTTGAAATCTAGTATTACGGTTTAAATACATAATTTTATCGAATTATTTATATATAATTTACGTAGGTTGTATTTTGACGGGTTTGCCCGTCAACCAGTGACGGAGGGGGACGAGCCAGGGCTATTAGACCTGTTAGATTGGCGGGCTGGCTCGTCCCGTCTCATTTAAAGGCGGGGCGGGTCGCGCCGGGCCGTTTGTATAGGGTGAAATAACCCATTTTTTGGACTCTATTGATTGAAGATTTATTTTATTCTCAAGTTCCAAGTGTCCTAGATAAACATATTTGTTGAGCAAAAGCTTATTTCAACATACAGGAGTGGTGATGCCCCTCTAACATATGACATGGGCTCATGAAAGAAAATCTGTGGGACACAAACTATATGTGAGTGGGTCAATAAAATCGAATTACTTGGGTAACCGTTGCTATAAATCTATTCATAATATTTATATATAAAAAATAAAGTTAAGGTCACCCTTTCCGTCACACTTTTCTTCGATCGTCATTTCTCTTACATCAATTATTGCAATCACGTCGTGGTATGAAAACCTTTTTCCGCATGAGAGGGCCTGTTAAGAATAAAGTTTGTGTTATGATTATTGATAATCACATCAATCGAAAAAAAAAATTTGCAGGTGGTTGAAAAGTTGAATTTACCTACTACGTCTGTGCATTTAGGCCAATCAAATTGTTGTAATTAATAATTGTGATTCATTTGAAGTAATAAACTAGTAATGGTTGTCCTCATGGACACAGACGAGTTGGTAAGACTTGAGATGACATGAGATTCTTTTCTGCGATTTCATGGGTTCGATTTTCGGATGTAGTATATTTCTCACTGAAATATTTTGGGGTATGTTGTGGGAGTCGGTCTGTTATATAAGTCTTCTCTCCCAGATCCCTGCCTACTTGCGCATATCCTTAGATTTAAAACATGTATCAGTTAAGGAGTTTTTGACCTATACAGAAGATTAGCCCTCTAATAACCTACACTGTAAGAAGAAAAAATGAACCAGTTAAAGTTTCTTTTCTTTCATTGTAAAAAATCAACAAATTCCGACACGACGGTGATATATAAAGTCAATAACAAAAATAAATAAAGTTATTAAATTAAGCACTAACTTACTACTTAGAGGATCCAAATTCAGAACACTAACTCATAAGAACATTTTTTTTAAGTAAAAAAAAAACAACTCAACTTCAATACATCATATATAATAAAGAAAAACCTAAACAAATATAAAGCAGTGCAGAATTTGACAACATATATTGATTTAGATGCCAGCTTCTCGAGTCATATCTCATGCATGAAAAATACCTTACCACTTCCAGAGCGACGATTTCGGGAATATCTATTCTCTACCGGAAAAAATATATCCATTGGATATAAACCATTCATTGGATTTGGAACCTACATTCAAGTAATTAATACATAGTATACATGATGATGTATGGGAAATATTTAGCACAGAAATGTCCGACCATTCCTTAATTTGGATCAAGGCCCAATTAGCCCTATGAAAGTTTTGGCAAACATGGAGCTTATCATTTTCGTATATTTCCCAAATAATCTCAACATGTAAATTGATACTTACACTTATAGCTTCCATGGCGTAATTGATCTTCTATGTTGTATTAATAAATCCTATTCTAATTTTATGTGCAGCTTGAGTATTATTCATTTAGTCAAATCTTAAATTATTTACCACACATCAATCAAATATTTAATATAAAATTATGATATTACCTTCATCTTCATCTTTTTTTTTATATTTATTAATTTTTACAAATATTAAAAAATATTATTTAACACTTTATCACAAATTCAGTCAATCAAATCAAATATATTACTCTTATCGAACATTATTCTCTATAGCTCGACCCTTTTAAGATCCTACATATTAATTATATTCTATCATATTTCATCCAACGAGACAAATTGTGCCTAAATATATAAATGCTCTTCTTTGAATCTTATACCACGAGATCTTCTCGATATTAAAGGTTAACGTCAAGTCTTCTCCAATCGAATTTTCTCACATGTTTGTGATTATTATATTTTTTCCGAGTGGCCGAAATTTTTAACTATTTATAGTAAAAAATAAAAAAATTTGACAAAATAATGTAAAACTGATCAATTTATCAATCTACCGTATCACGCCGTCTGAGAGGGCGTGATACAAAATAATCACGCCCTCTAAAACGGCGTGAATCGAATTATTTTTTTTTTTTAAAAAAAAAGGAAGTCACGCCCATTCTTTGGGCGTGACTTGCAGTTTTTTTTAAAAAAAATGATTTTTTTTTAATTCGTGGGAGAACACATATTTCAAAAATACATATTCACATATCCGTCGCTGCATGCAAGGATTAGAACGATGGGACTGCTGTTACTATTCATTGACAGAATTCTATCTAACCAAAAAGCAAACTATGTGTAATACATATATATATATATACAAGTGATGAACAAAAAGCAAACGGAGTGTGATATATATATATACAAGTGAGTAGACACATATTTTACTATTTATTGGCATATTCTTACTTGTATACGATATAAAAAAAATTCACCACAATTCAACACTTAATAAGTAAATAATTAATATCAGTCCCGGCTTCGAAACAATTTTTTTAAAAAAAAAATTGTTTCGAAGCTTTTTAAAAATATAAAACAGAAGTTTCGTCGTTCGGTATGATGGGACAACAAAACTTTTTTTATATCGTATTTATACTTTAATTTACATCGTTATTATATATTATTGTGTACTTTATATACTTTAATGACGATCCGGCTACTTTATTACTTTACCCAAGGAGCAAACCATAAAAATATTTAATATTTAATTTTTTATATATATACGGTATATAAATAACTTTTTAATTCGAACGTAAGTTATAGTTTTATCACATATTGTAAATATATACACACTAATATATAATAACGATGTAAATTAAAGTATAAATACGATATAATAAAAAATTTGTCGTCCCATCATACCGAAAGACGAGACTTCTGTTTTATATTTTTAAAAAGTTTTGATACGTATTTTTTTAAAAAAAAAAATTTCGAAGCCGGACTGATATTACTTATTTACTTATTAAGTGTTGAATCATGGTGATTTTTTTTTATAACGTATACAAGAAAGAATATACCAATGAATAGTAAAATATGTGTCTACTCACTTGAATATAAATATATCACACTCCGTTTGCTTTTTGGTCATCACTTGTATATAAATATATATATATATTACACATCCAGTTTGCTTTTTGGTTAGATAGAATTCTGTCAATGAATATTAACAGCAGTCCCATCGTTCTAATCCTTGCATGCAGCGACGGATATGTGAATATGTATTTTTGAAATATGTGTTCTCCCACGAATTAAAAAAAAATCATTTTTTTTAAAAAAAACTGCAAGTCACGCCCAAAGAATGGGCGTGACTTCCTTTTTTTAAAAAAAAATAATTCGATTCACGCCGTTTTAGAGGGCGTGATTATTTTGTATCACGCCCTCCCAGACGGCGTGATACGGTAGATTGATAAATTGATCAGTTTTATATTATTTTATCAAATTTTTTTATTTTTTACTATAAACAGTTAAAAACCCCTAAAAACATGGGTATGACTGATATGTATCAAACATAACCTGACAAAGTTGCCTTTGCCATTCACTTATTAGCGATATTTCTTTCAATAATGAATTAATTGTATCCAAAATTATATTTTGACATTTATTAAAATCCTCAAAATATTCAACTTTTAACATGTATTCCGAACATCTATATTTTAAAATAATATATCTCCAATTTAGTACAGTTCAGTTATCGAATTTGTGAAATACAATTATTTTTCTCTGTGAGCAATAAATAATAAAACATATATTGAATCACAAATTTTTCTGAAATAATAATAACTAGATAATCACTAACTTAGAAAAATTTAGTTACACAAAACTGCATTTAAATATGTATAACGTAGAAATATCAAATTTTCAATAGTGGAAATTGAGAAAGAGGCAAAATTTCAATTAACAATGTTATTGAAGCTAAGTAAAACCCGAGTTAATCAATCTTTTTACGGTTTTACATGCTTTACAACTTTCTTATGTTTACATTCAAATCATATTTTCCAATTAAAGCCTATTTAATAAAATAGAGTAATGATAATTTATATTTAATTTAAAATATCTAAGATTCTTTGGAAATATTTAATATTTTGTACTTCGAAATCGACTTACTTGTTCTGTTCATCTAAAAAGTGAAAAACTATTTCTGAGAAATGTATCCGTTTGGGAATCCGATAGCTTCAGTTGGGGCCCAGATTACTACTCAACTACATCAGGCTGCCTTGTCTCTGTTAAACAGATCTAAATTTTAGTGTGAATTCTCTGTTGGAAACAAAAACCAACCTGGTGGAATATTATTTGATTTGGAAAATGGACTTAAAAAAAGCTTGCACGTGTATTTTGTGTATATTTTCTGCAAAACTGCTCCTTTTTATCTTCAAATCGTACAGTTGCCACTTGCCAACCTAATTCTCAACCAATGCGGACCAAAGTGAGCGGAATCTCGTATAATATTGCTCCACTTTCCATTTCAAACTCCAAGGTCTTAGCGTAAAGAAAGGAGAAGGAATCGTGAGACAGCAAAACCCACCAACGGTGTCCTTGGTTTGGTTGGCATCTGGTGCTCGACGTGGGGTTCAGTAAGGAAAAAGTGGGTGTTTCTCTTTTGTTGGAGCTATTTGCAGAAATTGAATGGATTTCAAGATGGGTTTTTGTTGATTGTGCGAAAGATCCAGGGGGTAAGAAATGGAACCCCCGAGGGGCTTGTGGGCTTCTTTGTGGAACTTCATTTGGTTTTTGCCTTACTTCATCGCCCTTCTCATTCTTGGCTTCATTAAAGGTCTGAATAATTGGTCCTTAGTTTATCATACGTTACTTCTTTCTTGTTCTTGCTTCAAGCAGATTAACTGTTCTTTTTGCATAATTTGTAGCTAATTAATAGCGCTTTTATTTCTCTGTTTTAGTGTGATTATGATTAATGAGTGGTGGTTATAGTTCAGGAAGCTGGTCTCTTTTTATCTTTAAGATTTCTTTTCGAAGAGATGCTCCTGGATGTACTCATATTACTTGAGAATCTATTTGCATGCTTATTGAACCACCTTGCAAGTTTGAATTATGGAATTGAAATCCTTTCAATTGTTGGATTTTGGCACTTAAATCTCAGCTACTTGTCTAGTTTAGATAGTGGGTTCTTTTTTATAAAGTCTTTCTGTGTTGGGAATACTATGGTGTTTTGTTTTAAATTCAGCGTTTGAATAAAAATTCCGACCATTCCAAATATATCATCCCATCCTCATTCATTATATTTGAGGACTGGCGTATGTCACTTATCATTCACCCTTGTTATGGTCAAGGAGGATTTTAGAAATTGTATATGGTTTTTCTGATATGTTGCATTTGTCATTTCAGGTATCGTTATGTTTCCGGCAATACTTCTCCTAATGACTGTTGGAATATCTGGAATAATATTGGGTCTTTGGCCAATACATTGTTTCTATACATTTTACAGCATTTTTAGGTGCAATTTTGGGTCTTACTTCTCTCATGCTTGCTACATACATTGTTATTGGGACTGATGTTTTGTTTTCTTTAATTGCAGAACGAAACAATTTGGGCCATCTTTGAAGCTTGTTCTTTTCATAATTTTTCCTGCCATCTTAATAGCATGGCTCCCTGTTGGTATTGCCTGTGGAGTTCTAGGAGGGGCCGCATATGGCCTGCTTGCACCAATGTTTGCCACTTTTCAGGCAGTTGAGGAGGGGAAGAGTGACAAATTCTATCACTGTTTTATCGTATGAGAACTGTGTCACAATCATCTTATATTTTCCAATTTTTTGCTAGTTCATAATATGCATCTTGTTTCACTATGCTTGCAGGATGGAACTTGGGATGTTGTCAAAGGAAGCTTCACTATTATAAGGGATGTTATGGATGTTGGTTACCATTCTTACTTCTCCATAATGGATGATCTACTGCATCTAGGGCCTCAGGAGGGAAAATATTATGAAATTAGGTTCGTTTAGTCTCTCTCATTAATTTGTCTCCTGCTGTTTCCAGACTCAAGAAAAAGTCACAAGACTGAGTAATGGGATTTTTAGTTATCACATTGTATATAGTTACATATCTGGCACTCTGAAATGCTACTGCTGAAACATTATTTTGTTGTCTTTTGTAATATTGAAGTTAATCTTTTTTTATGTTTATAAGGAGCAAATCTAAGCATGACAAGTTAATCCTTATGAACATCTGGCATATGAATCTGCCCTTTACTCTTTTGAAAATCTTATTACATGACAAGTTTGGGTTAAGTTGATCCTTTTCCTTAGATCTATCTGTCGCTTCTGAGAGTCGCCAAATGATTGTTTGGATGCTCCTCGTTTAATTTGAATTAGCATGGTCAAAGTTTTTATGATATAGTTTGGGTGGCATGCTGTTTAATCATATATTTTGGCAGGTGTTCTTGGTTTAACGAAACAAGTTGCTCTGGTTTGAATAAACTTGTTTTTGAGAGATTTAACAGGATAACTTGATGTCGTAACAGAAATGTTTGATTTGCTTTCCCTTACAATGTTTTAGTTCTGGCAATGTTCTTAGTTCAACCAATTATCTCGGTGTCACAGACTCATCTATCTTCCCCAAGCTCTTGTAGCTGGAATCCTGGGTTCAATGATCGACTTTCCAGTGATTTCAGTTATTGCCATGTTCAAAAGCTTTTACATGCTTTTCAAGGGTTGGCACCGCTTATTTCATGACTGTATTGGTCGTGAAGGGCCATTCTTGGAGACAATATGTGTGCCATTTGCTGGTCTTGCTATTTTACTCTGGCCATTAGCTGTTGTAGGGGCGGTGTTGGGCTCCATGCTATCGAGTATCTTCTTAGGTGCCTATGCTGCAGTGATAGTGTATCAGGTTAGATTCACTGCTTAAAACCATATCCCACCATGATCGGACGTAGACAAACAAAAGAAAAACACTTCATTTATTTTGATTCTCTCTCTCTATTGTTATTGTTTAATTGTTTGCCTTTTACTGTAGGAGTCCTCAATGTGGTATGGACTTTGTTACATTGTGGCTTCACTGTCTATGTATGATGAATATAGCAATGATGTTCTTGACATGCCCGAGGGATCCTGCTTTCCTAGGTTTTTCCTCTCTGTAATTTTTATATGTGCATTTTTTTTTCCAATTTTACAATATACGTTAGTAAATGATTTATTTGTCCATGTTTTTCTGTAGACCACCGTATAGAAAGAATCCTTCATCCCCAACTACCTCTCGCACGAACTCTATAGCAGGGTCTAATTCTTTCAAAAGGCCAATCTCTCGTGCAAGTTCAATCAATTCACCTATGCTAGACCTGAAGCCGATTGAGGTATGTTCTTGTTTCCAGTATTGGATTGACGAACATATCAACTTTCAATGACATATGATTCATGAAGCTTCTATTGATTAATGTGTTTTGTCTTCTCAATGCATATGCCTTTCGACGATTTTTTTTGCTGTTTAGATGATTGATGGCTGGTTCGAGGAGTGTCAACGCGTTGGGGAAATTATGGTTTCCGAAGGAACCATAACTCTGCAAGATATTGAGTATGCCAAGAATAACAAAAATAGTGACCGAGTGATGAGCATTGGTTTACCTGCTTATTGCCTGTTTCAATTCCTTCTGCGGTCCGCGAAAGCCAATTCTATTGGTTTATTGCTGAGTACGTGAAATACAATATTTTCTATTTAGAATCCATTATATGCAGTATGTTCATCTGTTGCAATTCCACATCCACTGTTTTAGTAATTACCTCATGTAATGGGCTACTCTTTTGGGTTTGGCTTTACTGTTGAGCTTATTGGGTAACATCATATTTCAGAGTCATGCTTCAAATGATATTAGAGAAATCTAACAAAATCCAGAGTAAATCATTTTTCTATATCGTGTCTGCTTCTTTGTTGCATAACCTCTTACTTTCTCTTGCATATGATTGTAAGAGGTTCTACGCTTGCGAAACAATTATAAAAATGAGTAGAAAATTTTTGTTGTGATTGTGTCAAGAAAATGGCTATGGATACAGGGGACGAGGTTACTGAAATTATGCTCTCCAACAGACCAAAAGACACCTACTTCGATTGGTTTCTTAATCCACTTTTGATCATGAAAGACCAGATTAAAGCCTGTAACCTGACTGAAATTGAGGAGGAATATCTTGGTAAGTTAGTTTTGTTTAAAGATGATCCGTCAAGATTAAAGAACTCAATGACTGGCCCGCCACCAGAATCTGAGGTTCGACGAGCTGAACTGGATGCACTTGCCCGGAGGTATGAGCTTGTCTCTCTATTCGATCTCATTCAAGGAAAAATGAACTGCGCTGTTTGCTGATTCCTTTGAATACTTGTCTGATCTTCACCTGCTGCTTTTGTTTGTTTTGGCATCAAGAATTCAAGGGATCACTAAATCAATATCAAGATATCCAACTTGTAGGCGTCGATATGATAGTTGCTTGAAAAACATCCTAGAAGAGCTTGGTAAGAAGAATGAAGATAGCGGAAAATCAATGTCGAGATCAAAGAGCAAGTTAGCCAGGTTTGTTAGCCTGAAGTCTTTCAAAAGCAGAACGAACAACCCCAGTATCGATCAAGAGGCTCAAACAACCCCTGAAAGAGATCTTGAAATCAGATGAATAGATGTATCAGAAGAATGTGTCGTCATCTGTTTACTTTTTTAACCATACATTTTGATCGAGGTAGATTTTTCCTTCTCTCTGTATTATTTAAAATACATTTCTTTTTCTTTCTTTCTTTCTTTCTTTCTTTCTTTTTTGTTTTTGTTTTTGTTTATATTGTATAGCTATCCAGTTTTTCAAAGGACGATGATGAGTGATGCTTATTTGGTTTCGCATACCTTCTTCCTTTCAAGTATTTGTATTACCTTCGTGTATTCTCTATTACTGAAGCCATGGATATTGAATGGATTTTGTCAAGTTCTCAGTCAATATAAGCAGCAACTATCTGTAAGGAAACTCTAAATCAAACTAAATAATCCCGAAATGCATTTTCCAAGTTCCTTAGGATGCCATATAGTAAAGGGTGCATTATACTCTGTTTTCCTACTCCAGAGAGTCTTTGAGATGTCCTCCGCTAATGTTGAGGCAGAACTTCATAATGAAGTTCGACTACGCTCGTGTTGATCAAATCTCCGACCCCCAACCCCTCAATGGCCTCCTTGATTCTTCTCCGGTGAAATCTGCCATCACATTCTTGACCTGCGTCGGCCTGTATTTGGATTAATAAGTATCCAGGTTCCTTCCTACAAAGACAAATTTTCTTATACAAGTTTTGATTGACTTGTACAATTTTTGACTGACACCCATGGTCAATCTACTAAAAACAAAATTTATCATTCGTTTATATGTCAATATTGAAGAAATGTTAAAACTATATCTTTTTGCACTAACTTGTTTATATATTCAACAATGGTTGACACAAAAATATCAATCTAGAACTTAAAGTTTTTTCACAAGCGGTCAACTATGAAAAAGAAATAATTGTTTTGTCCTAACATTTAAAATAATGTACACTTATCGGTTTAATTCATATGTACATAATTTTTTATTTATAACTTGACCGTTCGAAGAAAAAAATTTATATAAATAAAAAATTTAAGGTCTAAATTAATACTTTTGTGCTAATCATTGTTGAAGATATATAAAAACTTTTACATGACTTCTGTTAGGTGTTCGTACCTGCACAAGAAACAAAAAACAGCACAAATAGAACACCAAACTAACACTGTTACCAAATTTGAGCCTGCATAAACCCGCAACACAAAAGTAACAGCCATCTAGAAAAATCAAGGCTTGAGGCTCAGTCACTGAGACACAGAAACCTACAAGAAGCACAAAGCTTCACTGACCATAGTATAGGACTCTAAAGGGGATCAAACACACTCAAAGGAGACACCTCAAGCACACAACCAACAGCTACAAGCTCACACGGCCAATCGAGCAGCCCACCGCTTCCCTAAACCCGTAATCTCTCGAGAATCCGTTCTTCCCGAACTGAGCCAGAGACTCAGACAAGAAGGAACCAAAATTCTCTCACGGAGATTGTTGGATCTGTTTTTACAGATCCTGATTAAGTTTTGAATTACACAAAACCTGTTGTTGTTATTCTAACAATTCTATTCTAAGTGCGCAGATTTCAGGTCGAAGAATATGTCCAGCAGATATTTCACAATGAATGTTCAGCAGTTGGTTTGATGATTCATGGAATCGGCAGTTGAATTAGCGATGGAGACGTCCAGAGTTGATTCAGTTGTTTGTAATCAGGCGATGGCCAAAGTTGAACCAGCAGATGATGAAGATCAGCTGCAAGCGCTAAAGAGCAAAGTGAACCAGCTGTACATGAATAGAGAAGCGCGCTGGAGATAAAGTTCCAGATGATGAAGATCAGCTGGAGGCGCAAGAAAGGAAGCATTTATAAGTACTGCTGATGAATCTATCAGCAGTCGCATTTATAAGTACTGTTAATGAATCTATTAACAGTCGCCTTTCAAGAAGCTGGATG
>KQ987287.1:28944-50959 GCA_001598015.1 Dorcoceras hygrometricum
CAGCAAGCTTCTCAATACATGATCCAGCTGGTTCGCTTCGCACTTTAGCTCTTCAGCTGGTTGTTATCGTTCCAGCTGGATTATCATGCTCCAGCTGATTTCTTGGCCACCGCCTGATTACGAACAGCTGATATAACTCTGGACGTCTCCATTGCTAATTCAACTGCCGATTCTTATGAACACCAAACCAACTGCTGATTGGTTATATTGCGAACCAAACTGCTGGACAAATATAGCTGCTGCTGATATTCATCTTCGTTCCTAAATCCTGTACGCTTAAGTGAAATTGTTAGAAACACAATAATAGGTTTTGTGTAATTCAAAACTTAATTAGGATCTGTCAAAACAGATCCAACAATCTCTCCCTTTTTTATTTACACAAAACCTCAAATCAACGATGCATGTTCTAACATTCTTAACACATCATCAGATAGATTTAAAATAATAGAAGAGTAAGCAAATTCATCATTTTTCTTTTTTTTTTTAAAGTTAGAAACATCTTCAGCATAAGCATCAGTGTCAATTACTTTGAAAACTTTTGTTGTATTAAAATCCCTTTCATTTTCTGTTGCCATATTGAAAAATCAGATTTACCATTGAACGATTCTTAGCTGTAAGAAGCCACAGTAGCCATAGATACTCACAAAGAAATCACAAAAGGCAGACAAGGCACACAATTAGATAACACAACGGAAGCAGCAGAGGGATAGCTACGGTCACAACAACAGGTAAATCGGATATAACAAAGAGCAACACAAAGCAGCAGATGATGATCAAACAAGTAGGACATATCATAAATAAATTGACTTGGCAGGGGACTCCTGACAGGCAGGATTCCAAGAGCGCTCAAAGGTGCATGGTCAAGCTGCCTTTCACAGGGGAGTGTCCCTTTCCTGCAGGAACATCCACAATAGATCTAGTGCGCTTGACAAGATCTCCCACCAAGTGTTGTAGAGGATAGTAGTGAGATATGGCTCAATGTTATCCTCCCGATAGGTACTTTTTCACACAGTACTAAGTTTAGGTATTGTCTAATCGATAGTACCCTACAAACACACAAAGGGTCGAGAATACTTACAACCCAGAGGCCAACACTCTGGGGGGTTATGGTTCCCTAGCACTGATATTCAGCCTCCCTACGAACGGGCGCACAACAACAACAGATCGGGTACCGGACCTGAACCAGGCTCTGATACCACTGTTAGGCGTTCGTACCTGAACAAGAAAAAAAACAGCACAAACAGAACACCAAACTAACACTAGTACCAAATCTGAGCCTGCATAAACCCGCAACACAAAAGTAATAGCCTGGATCTAGAAAGATCAAGGCTTGAGGCTCAGTAACCCAGACACAGAAACCCACAAGAAGCACAAAGCTTCACTGACCACGTTATATGACTCTAAAGGGGATCAAACACACTCAAAGGAGGCACCTCAAGCACACAGCCAACAGCCAGAAGCTCACACGGCCAACCCAACAACCCACTGCTTCCCTTAACCCGTAATCTCTCGAGAATCCGTTCTTCACCAAACTGAGCCAGAGACTCAGACACGAAGATGTCACCCAAAACCTCCCGAAGAACAAAGTCCGACAAGGTCAAAGACAGAAAGGAGAATGAGGGATTTCAGCGAGAGAGAACGAAGGAGGCCAGGGCTCGTGATCTATTCAGTGAGATACAACGGGGCAACATAATATCAAGCAATGGATGGTTGGAATGGATATGGGCTTGGGCCAACTATAATAAAGGGAATCGGGCAGTATTATTTGGGCCACACATTCAGAACTTCCATATTCATATATAAAAGAAATTATGAAAGTCATAAAATTTTAACTTTAAGAGATTGACCATAGGTATTTAAATAAATTGCCTGATTTTGGATGGAAAACTTAACTTAGGTGTAAATGCCAGATTATAAAAGATGAGTGAATTTGTGCCTAACGTATGAAGCATAGGGAGCTAAATACAAAAGTTCTAATTTGGCTGCGACTCCACCTGATTTTACCGATCTATGATTCTTGATTTTTGAGCTACCAAAACGTAGGAATATATTGTTTTCAGTGGCATCTTTGGAACCTTAATCGAAAGCAAATCGACTGTATCGTATCGTTGAGTCAAAAATTTTTGGATTCCAAAGCTCTTATAATCCACAATTTACGGGAAACTACCTCACTCTGTCATATTCAATAGAAAATCGAGGAAAAAATAAGAGCATTTTAAGTCGCAAGATTGTACTAATACGTTTGGAAGATTGAATATGGTATCAGCTCAGAAGAACTTAAAATAGGTCATTTGTTTCACATCTTGATAATATGAAATTACATTTGCTTTCCACTCCCCCTATTACGAAACGACACTTGACCTCTTGGTAACCTCTGAATTCGTCATCCACTTGCTTCAAAATCCATCAAGATTTAGAGAAACAGCAAAGCCACTTCCTCTGCATCAATGCAACCAATTTCATAGTAACAGTTCCAACATCTATGCTCTGTCTAAGGGAGATCAAGAAAATTGTCATGTAAATCGGCCTTCTTTTGTTTTGCAAAGAAGCTCCCGTGACGAGAGAAATTTCAACCCGACCGGATCCATGAAAAAATATTACTTTTTAGACAAATTATCGATCAGTCGATCAATATGTCTCGTAGATACAAATTTATGATACCGTCTTAATGGCGTAGTCTATATAAATAAGGAGCGAAACGTCTTTCACGTCAACCACTATGTTGCCTGTGACCATACCTACTATTTATGTTATTCTATTTGGTCGTGGCTAGTTCTAATTCTAATTCAATTGTGACAACAATTGATAAGCAAACAACTTGTATTCGTATAATAAGAAGAATGTGGTGCTTCCATGAAAGTGAGGCCCCCATGTCTTGGATTCCTCTTGACCTAATGAACCACGAGTCGTTCCTGTTTCTAGTGAACATGAATTTCTAGAGTCAAATTTAACAGATGAGCAAAGATCTCATATAGTTTCATATATGTCTTAGATTCATCCCCATACGGAATAGCCGCAAAAGGCAAGATTGCCAAGAAGAAGGCAACGACAATCGTCTGCTAACCGAAGATGGACATCCGAGAGGGTACCCGAAGTGATATGGTATCATTAAAGCAATCAGTTTTCTTTCTAATTCATTCTTTCTTTTTGCATTTAAAATTTTTTTTCTGGGTATTGACTAGTTTTTTAATTGATGACATGACATTTGATATCATGCATCCTTGATATGACCGGCGACATGTTATAACCAAATTTATTGAATTTGGTCATATCCCCCAAACAGCGAGTGAGTATAACAAACAAAGATATTTTGAACTCAAAAGGATGCCAAGTTTGAGGTTTATTTATTCTGGACGACAAGCCTCGGCGGTTGTTTAAATCTTGAATATGTTAGAATGAATGAGAGGAAAACCAAGAAAAATGACGGACGGTTGAATAAATAATGATAGAACAAAAACGTACCTTCTGGTGATGATAGTGGGCGTAATCTTGGTGTGGTTGGGGCATGATGGGATTCGTTGGCTGCGCCTGAGGAATGGAGGCGGCAGTTCCCGTGGCCTTCTTGTCATCTCTGGCCTTTGCAAATATCACTGTAAATCCATCGGCCGAAGCAGGATTATTCACATCCCATTCTCCAAATTTTGGCAGGGCCCCTCCTTTTGCATGCTGCATACATCATTAATCAGTATAATCACCTAAATCCATATGAAGGGAGATTCTATGTTCGGACATTTGATCATCATGCATGATATCCTAGCGAAGTTATGTGGGACGGCAACATCGAATTCTTCGAGAACTCCATTCGCATTAAAAGTCAAATGGCAAATAGAATAATGCATTCCCATAAATCAGCATCTGATCATTCTACGTATTAATCAAAATCTTGAAAAGTAGAGAAGGATCAAAACTTACGGACGTCATCAGATATCACAGTTTGGCCAAAGCAAATGAATATTTTTGTAAAGGGAGAGAGATTGGACGATAGGAATCAAGAACTAGTCTTCAGGAAGGAGGGGGGAAGGAAGAGCCAACCATAAATAGAATACAACTGGTTAGGAAAGAGAGAAATTAAAAAAGGTTTTTGTATTAGTAGTTGTACCCCATGAACGATCACATTTTCGCCGTTTATTATTGAGATGAGATTTATATTAATAGCTGTACAAGAATATCCTTTTGCTATTTCCCTAACCATAGACCATTTGTACCTCAGAACATGTCTGAGGTTTCCAAAGATGTCCACAAAATCTACAAACACAATTCTGAATATATAGATGAAGATTAGCATACTAAGGAGAATCACCATGCTTCGATTATCTACTAAGTCGCCGGGTCATCCATGCTTTTGTAGGCCATTCCACTTCTCCATTAATTTGTCTAGCAAGTCACATGTTCTGTTAATTGTTCAACTAATCCTCGTAAAGGCGAGACTCGGTTGTTTTTCTCAGAGTCATCGTTCATCAGATTACAATGAAGTGTGCATCCCATACTTTCTGCATGTCATAGTTCAAAAGTAGATATCTCTCCAAATGCTTTAGATTTTTCAATACCACATGAGCAACATGAGTCTTTTTTCTTATTCCGACGGCGCAACTGATACTCAAAATGCTAATTCTTAAACGTCACATTATATGAATGAGTATCATGGTGCAACTATATTGATATAGGGACAAATTATTGTTATTGAATCACATCAATGGAGTTGGGATAGCCTCAATTTGTTTAGGACACAATGTCATACGCAATCCCAGCTACCCTATATAAATGAGGCAATTATGAGCAATCTTCACCAAACCACTAGCTAAAATCACACTGCAAAGAATATCAAACCTTGATCTTGTATGACAAATGAAGTCAGCTGTTCTCAGACTGATGATCCTCATGGTTGCAATTCAGATGGGGTGTTTTTCTTTCGGGTCCACCGCTCGAATTGCATTTCTTAGTAATCCTCAGACTCTCCAACCAACAGAATACATCACTGTAATGGGTAAGGTGCTTTTGAAACATCGGCTGATGTTCTTCCATTGATCAATGAATGGTTCATGATCTATGATAATGCCTGAGGTCTTCTGTTGTAGGTTGCAACAATATCTGTGATGTAGCTTGCTGCTATTGTGATATAAGGAAACAGCCACCAGTTTGTGTCCAGTGCTGTGCGGAAGGGCCTTGAAAGGCAAGCTTTCCATATGATAATGCAACGAAATCATGCGATATGTTCTGCATTGTTTGATCAAATGGCAATGCGGAAATCTGGAGATTCAAGAAAAATCACAGCACAGGAAAAAAAAATATTGGAGTCCTGAAATTGGTGGCTGTTGGTTTTCTCGTCATCCATGCGGTTTATAAAGAAATGCAGATCAACTCAAGTATGTAGATTTTCTTGTTTATAAGCTATTTTAGCATACACAGGTTTTGTTCGGTTTTCACAATGTTTGCGAAAAATAAGCTCTTCAAATTCCTAAACGACAGCCAATTCAACTACACACAGCAGAAGAAACCGGAAAATGGGAATCTTGGAAAAATCATCTCAAGTTCATAACAAAAAATTTGTTTTATACTCACTACCATTAAACTCAGTGTTCTAAAAGGTGCCGTCTAGGCGGTAGATGGTGTCCCACCACCCCGATTTTATGGTAGGCGACTTCTCTGGGTACCATCATATTAATCGGCCTCCTAGGCGGAGTCCGAATATTACTTTTTTAAAATTGGATTTAAAAGAATAAATAAAAACCAAGCCCGAAGAAATAAAGATAATAGTTTGAAGCCTAGAGCAACCGGCGAGAAACAAAATTAAAAGTATCCATATAAGTAGGAAAGATTTGGAAATGAACAAGAAGAATGAAATGTTTACTCTTAATATATATATATGATTGGAAAATATTGAAGATGTTTGAGGTTTTATGTTCTATAATAAACTCATGATCCCAAGTACATAGATTAGACCACGTAAACGTAACAAAACCGAGGCAAAAAATCAGGTCAAATCCGAAACAAAATCAAAGTTGGCAGCTACGAGCATTAATCCAAACGATATGCGTGAAATAGATTGAAAAATACGTTACAGGGGACACCTGCTACACCCATTTCGCAGCAAGAGCTAAGGTGGGGAATTTCGGTGGTCCCGTGGAAGCATCCTGTTCAGTTATCTCTACCGATCTGCTTGTTGAATTTAGGTGTTTTCATCTCTTATATATGCTAATAGAAATTTGTGATTATTTCCGACTTGTGGTTTTCTTGCTTTAAAGTTACTCTTCTTCCCGATTTAAACAAAAATTTGAGCTTTCGCATGCTCATAGACCAGACACTTATTATAGTACAAAAGTTTCTTTCGAGATGATAAACAACCCTTTAAACTAATTGATTAAAATGGTTTATAAGAAGTTAACTAATTCATATATCAAAATTGGGTTAACCCATTTTCATAAACTCGATAGCCACGGGGAACATAGAAACTAGCCACAGTTCAATGATGGAATGCAATAAACTGAACAGAGTTGTATACACCATATCTAAAGATAACACCCTCCACATATATCTTCTGGTTTTGAATAATTATTAATATTTTGGATGCCATCATTAATCCTCACTTGCGACCGGAGACAGTCTTGCTTGAAAAGATTCTGGTGTCCTAGAACTGATCACGGGGACATGATGAAGGCCAGCTGGTTGTTGAGTTGTGTGGCCTCTCTGAATCGATTATTTGGATGGATTTTGCGATGACCGATGATTTCTTGATGACTTTGAGCTAATCAAAGACAAAAACCCATGTCAGAAACTCAGCTCTTAAGACAAGACACACCAGATCCAACTATTTGCATACTTAGAAACCAGGCAACACATATATAGCATCATATCTTAGCACTCGTGATTCTTACGCTGCAGAGAAAATGGACCATTTACGGAGAGTAGTTTTGGACCCGGGAGCCCGAGGATCGGTTGGCGTTTGCTTTCTGTGTAACATAGTGTAATAGCAAACAGTTCACGTCACTTTTTAAATATGCAATATTTATTTATGGAAATGAGTTGTATATCTTGCACACCTTCTGTTCTTCGGAGGGGTGGCAGCGGGATTTTTTGAGACCCCTTCAACGGCTCCCTGCAGGTTAAAAGCAGAAAAAAAAAACAAAAGATTAATGACTCAGTACGAGAGAGAATCTTGAGCTATGATCTTCATCAAACGAGAATATGGATTTTACCGGAGTCTTTAGAGGAGTTTCGCCGTTGTGTGGTGTTGCCAAAGAAGCAGGAGCAGTTCCAACAATCCCCGTTTTCACGGTCGCAGGACGTGGCTCATTATCGGGTTCTTCGGTTGGAAATAAACCATAGAAATTGCAAAAGTACTTGGAGAAGAACCTCTTCTTGCGTGGAGGTTTCCTTTTCGGAGCCTCCTGCTGAGAGTGATTCGTCCCCAGGATTTCAGCCTGTTTCTGATCCTTGGCATCTTCAGCCGCAGCAACTAAGTTTTCTACACTATTCTCCACTCCATCATTCATCCCATCTGGGATTTTGACCATATCCAATTTCTCATCAACAACCAAACGGGAATCCAATTTCAAGCTAATTCTCTGAGAACTATTACTACTGTAATTAGTATTAGCATTATCTTGGCCTTCGGCTACTGTTCCATTGGTATCATCCGTAGCAGCACTCCCCTGCTCAGCCGCCGCCGCCGCCTTCTGTGCTTCCTTTCTTTTGTAATGAGCCTCAAAGAAGGCCTTTTTCTGCGCCACCGAGCCCGGCCTCGAGTAACTCTCGGCCTCCTCCACATACTTCTTGTGCGAAAAGGTGGACCATTTCTCCCAAGACAAAGGCTCGTTCACAAATCTCCCGAATGACACCGAATCGCCAAGTACTTGCAAGTGGCCGTTCATCTGCAAAACAACGTTAAGACCAACCATAACTTCCAATTCTTTACGAGAATCAAGCAGCAATGAATATCAGAGCCAGAATCAAATTGAAGTTCAGATATTCATATTCACCTGTTTGGGCTCGTTGGTTATGGCAGAATCATAAGAGTATCCATGCATAACACAAGCTGAATCCCCCATCGTATTTGCAAGTTCTGCAAAGAGAACCTCAGGAAAGATTGATAGAAACAAGAACAGAAACAAGATTCATTCGAAGAGAAACACGTCGTGGTCTGGTGTATATTTTCTCCTTTTTTTGTGGCAGAGTTTAAGCTTTGGCGACTTTAATTTAAAAATTCAAACGAAAAGGCCAAAGTTGGGAGAACGAAAGAAAGTAGGCCACACGTAGAGAAGAGTAGAAGCATAATTTGCTGTTTTGTTAAGTTATATATATAAATACTTCTTTCCCAAAATTAAATAATTAAATAAGTTTTTTTAGTAACTTCTTTGTTGGCGTCGGTCCCAATTCCACTTGATTTCCCGTGACATGTCAACCATTTGTTTAATGTAAAGTTTGTGAAAGAAATATTACATCATCAATATAATTATCTTTATTCAAAAACTTTTTTTAGAGGGTTGGAATTGTAGATAAACTTGAAGCAAAAAGTAGCTCTTGGTATATTTTAGTCTAATGTTATTAAGATGATAAATTCTGAAGACTATTTTTATCTATACTAGATTAAAATTAAATTATAAAGTTTGAGAATCTTGTAGTATTGATTATTTGGAGCGAAAGGTAGACCAAATTCTTTGTCAAAATTAGCTCTTTCCATAAAACCTAGTTTTAATAAAAAGCCAAACGCATTCCAGGATACAAACGAGTTGGTAAGACCTCGGATTACGTGAGATTCTCCTCTCCAACTTACCGTATTCGATTCTTATGTGAAACATATTCCCTACTGAAATATTGTAGTGTATGCTCTGTGATCGGCTTATTATATAATAAGTTTCTTCGTATCCTTGCCTACCCAAGCATATCCTTCATTTAAAATATTTATGAGTCAAGAAGTTTCTGACCTATACAGAGTTAGCTTTTATGAGGCTAAACGTTTTCTCAATAAAAGCCAAACACAATAAAACAAATAATCGGACACTATCTTTTAATTGAAATAATATCATTGTTACACATAAACTTAATTCGTGTAAAGCTTGGCTTAATAAAATCTAACTATATAGAAAATTAATGATATTAATATAGATGACTTCTTTTTTAAAATAAATAAAAAGGTGTACCAATATGTGTATGCAGAGAAGAGAGGCCACCGAAAAGAGTAATTATGATGAGAGGTGGAGATTGGGAAAGAAGAATGTTCGGTTGGGGTTGGAGTAGGAGAGGTTGAAGATGTGATGACCTTAATTAACCACCTTTATGGCCTACACATTTATTCAATTTGACACAACTCATTATAGAAATTTAGACGATATATTATAATATGATAAAATAAAATACAATACATCTGTCTAATAATCTAGTAAATTAAAAATTACTACACATTAAAATAACCAAATAAGGCTTCTTCTTTATTAAGGGTCGAGTTCAATTCCCCTTGTTTGGGGTATTCCACAAACATATAATCTAAAAATCTACATTTATTTACAAAGTCTATAATTTCTTTTCTCTGTGAACTCCACAACTATGAATTCCACGATCTACATGTAAGAATGAGTACAACACATCCGCACCGCAGAAATAAACAGAGACTAACAAACAGACAATATCTGTTGGCCTTCATACTGATCACAAATTAAATTTGGAGTGTCGAAGGAAGCAGTTTGCTAGAAAGATAAACCAGATAATCCGCATAATCACTCAAAAATGGTGGCAAAAAAGGGCATCTACATTAATAGAACAAAGCAGACAGAGCCATGGAGCCGAACGCCCCGTCATCTACAAGATCCAGATACAACATAGCACTGCTAAAACCCCATCAGGGGTTATGACCGATTATGGCTTCTGTATTTACCAAATTCATGGGTATAACACATCAATATGAAAATTCGTGACCTCGAAGTGAAATATGTTTCTTGACCCAGATGGCGATGTCCTCCGCGCAAGCCTGGGCCTGAGGTGTCTTAAGCAGCATGTCAAGGGTAGCAAATTCATGTACTGCATCTTTGTACTCGAGAACAGGAGCATCCACATTTACCTTCCGAAGCTCCTCGGAGTATGCAATTGCTCGATCTCTCATCCAGTCATGTTCAGCTACCACAGTCAATGTTGGGGGCATCTGCTTCAAAGGCGGTCCTCTACCAGAAATGAGTGGGTTTGCTGCCGGGTGATCCAGGCTAAACTCCTCCTCGGTTAGGAGAAGTTTCCAGGCAAGTACGCACATAGCCTTGTCGTAGAAGTAGGAGTTCGCCAGTTTTATCTCTGAATGTGTTGGTACACTTCCAATGAAGAACGGATACAGTAAAACCTGAGCAACAACTTTTACTGGGTCCAAAAGCTTGCCAGCCTCTACGGCTTTCCTTGCCACGTAATCAGCGATATTTCCCCCACAACTCACTCCAAGAAGCACACATCTGATTCCACGCAACAACAGTTAGGCATCAATCAATACAGACACTTTTTTGATGATTATTATTACTTGGAGAATATACGTAAGAAGATAAATGTTAGCCCACAGCATATGCGATCACAGTGCAAGAAATGTAAGGAATCAACCTAAAAGCAAAACATCAATATATTGCACCTCTTCATCTACTGGTTGTGACTAGAATCGAAACTGAAGTCAGGCATTGACCATACACGGATAAAAGGATTATTTTACTACAACAAATGTGCAGTAGTCAAAGATGATTTTTAATCTCACTGCCAAATGTAAAGGAAAAATGAAAGGTCTTAAACGCAGACATAAGAGTATCAAAAGGAAAGCAACCATAGAAATGAGAACTTGTTTATTGATAATCTCATTTTGGAAAATGCATATATCATCTTCTTAAATGGAGACTGTTTAGGTTCCAAAACAGTGTATATTTCTGGTGATAATTTATCACTAGGGCGGAATGTGCTAGTTTAATATCATGACCTCTGTTATCCACGATGAAATAAAAAAATACAAAAAGTAAACAGAGCGCAACTCGCAGAATATAATCACAAGAAGTTAGATAAACAGCCCAAATCCACCACTGACAAGCATATATAAGATAGAAAATTTTCGCAAAGCCTTGGAGATATCAGCAAAAGTAGCTTCAAACCGATACTGGTCACAGGGATGCAACGCAACTGAAGAACCACAAATAATAGGACAGATGTGCTAGCTAATCTAGGGAAAGACAAGCCAATCACTCCGCAACGGTCAGTTAACACCCAAGTATTAAGTTCTACATTCAAATTTCCATTCCCCTAATTATCACCAAGGAGAAAATCCAGCTCCTCCCTTAATTTTTGAATTTATAGTGTTCAAGGTACATCATTCACCTTATCCATCAATTTTACTTTCAAAAGAACAAAAGCAAATCTACACAAAGTAACACAAGCAATCCATTTCCAGCTTCTTAGTCATCACTTGATTTGAAACCATGTCGGAAAATTGCAACCCTAAAACAGATATCAAGTGATAAAAAGATCAATAGATCAGCAAGATCACGGCAAACCTCGATGGATCTCCGTGCGCAGCCAACCACGGCTCCACCATTGAGGCGCCGAAGGCATCAGGAACACGCCAATTACCATCTGACTTCCTCAAATCAGCCCCACCTCCCTTCAAACTCCCCAATGACTTGCTACATTCAGCCAAATTATTCTGCTTTGCCAGCCAATGCAGAACCTTCAACCCATCCTCAAATGCTGCTGGGTACTTGTTCTCAGGAGCTAATCTATATCCCACTGCCAGAACAATAACATCACATAATTTTGCAATACGCCTGCAGAAATAATCATTCCCAACGGAATCGTTGCTCCCACTGACGAATCCTCCACCATGGAATTGCAACATCACCGGTAGTTTTCGGCACTTGTTCCCCACCGGATTATACCCTCTGTAAGTCCCACTTCCTGATTTTAAATCCAAGTCATCGTTGCTACATCCGTAGCTATTTCTTCTGTTACTATCAACATTCTGAGCACGCGTAACAGCATTCGAATTGCTGCTAGAAACACCATTGTCGGGCGACCCGTAGCTGTTACGGCGGTTAAACGACTGGGCCGCGTCGGATCCAAACCCCGGCCGAGATTTGGTTGAAGTTTCGGGGGAACGGAGGCAAGTATCTGGAAGAAAGATACGGATCGAGAGAGAGGTTAAGGCATCAATATGATAATCCTTAGTGGCAACACCCTCGGCGAAGGAAGGGTTGGCCGCCGCAACCGTCTCCTCATCCGGCCGTGATGTGACCCCGAAGGATGGGCCGCCACCGCCGGATGCATCGGTTTCAGGTGCCTGCAATCGGCTCTGTAACCGATGCTTTAGCATAAATTTGAAGAACACACTGTACAATTTCACACCTATGCTTGGCATTTTCCAAGAAAAAGATCAAACTGTATCAAATAATATCAAAAAATTCAGGCGGTTATCATACAGACAAAGATTATTATCCTCCTTCCCTCTCTCTCACCTTCAATTTACATGTGACTATCTATCCCCTTGTCCAATATAATACATCCCTCAATCCGTTCATAGAAATTTCGAATACGGGAACCTGAACGTCGCCAAAAACTTTAATGGGTTCGAGGTTATGGGTCAAAATACATCGACCTTTCATGGCAAAACCAGGACCTCTCGTCGACTGGGGGAGTTTTATTTTTATTTTTTGAAATTTCAATGTCCCGATACACTGTGTGAGGAGAGAGAGGTGGGGCTGGCTGCGCTTCGTATGTGAGTATGGGAGTGAGAAATGATAACACAAGATTAGATATATTAGAAAATTTGATTTCTCATCGGTTTTCAGAACTTGACATGCGGCGTTGCGCTGTCTCTGTTGGATATCGCGGTGGAGCAGTTGAGATCAGGTGTGATCGGTTCACGTGCTCCATGATTGTACTTTAGGAACGTGGTTGACCAATGAATTAAGGTACGCGTTGTCCAAAGGTTGAGATTTGGGGATTTTAGTGAGTGGTTCCGTAGTCGGGATGTAGGAGATTTTCGGTTCGGTGGCAGGCCCATTTCCAATAGGGTTGAGCATTTTAGGTTATCCTCTTAATTAAGCTTATTGCATTTTGTTTAACCTAATTGGTGGAACTGAACTGATTTTTGAAATCTTGTTAAATGAAATATAAATGCATATTAATTGACACTGATTTTGAAATTTATTTTTATTTTATAATCTCTTAATCAAATTCTAAATGAAACCTTATCATCTAAAATTCATTTGTCTAAAAAATTGGACAAATTATGTCTGCTCTCATCATGATAACTTGTTCAAGGTGAGAGTTGTGCTTTATGCTTTTCTTCTTGACATGGGAGGAATGTACAGGAGGGCCCTAGAGACAAAGCCAATGATTCTTTGTTTCTCCTTTCTTTCAAACATTTTTTTATATTTCAAAGAAAATATATCATTTCTTTTTCTTTTTTTTTTAGAATGCATAGTAATGTAGTGGGTACCATTCAAGTGGGTTCCACTAATTAGTGGGTACCCCACAAACAATTTTAAGCAATATGACATGTAGATATAGATTCCGTTTGAAGCCAAGAATACTCTAAAAGGAAAATTCGATAAGTCTTTTGATAAAATCAAACTATAGCACCATTCAAATTATAATTATCATAAGTCATAAGTCAAATTATACATAAGTCATCACAGATATAGAATTTAGCAACAGCTTAACAAAACTTACATTCTTGAATAAATATCACAAAATATATCAACCATGATAATGAAACATACGTACATGCAAGATTCACCAAGAGATATTTATTTTTAAATGTTAACAATGCTTTCGTGTTAAATAATGATGGTGCACCAATCTCTCCGTTTTCCGCCGCCCACACATCCGGGACACCTTATCCATTTGAATCTTCATTTCGATGGGTAGATACTGTTTTATTGCGTTTTCTGGCGCCCGATCGTGCTTATGAATCCAGTGAAAGAACAAGAAGAAGAAGTTCCTCTCCGTTGTTTTCCTTATTTCTACTGAATTTGCGGATGTTCACTGAGTGAGGCTGGTTTATCTACTCTCTAGGATTTATCTATGTGTTATTTTCTTGTTGTTTTTGCTAAATTCTATCACTTATTGATTTATTATTTTCGGTGAATCAAATGGTTAATGCTTTAGTTCAAGTGACTGGAATAACATTCTACGATCAAAAAGGTGACGACTTTAATGTTTTTAGAGGAGATTTATGGGGTAAGACCAGAAGGAAACAGCCTGAGTTAGCTTGAACGACCTTGGTTTCCCGGACTCGCGGGAGGAGTCGAGTCGGCATACTGCTCTTACTCTTAATAAACCATCTATTCCCGCGTCCTATGAGGGAATGGGATGTATATGATACGTAAATGCAGGAGAATATGTTTGTATACTAGCTGTTGGTTAAATATGTATCTTGCATAATTCTCTTCTCTTCTATCATCTGCTTCTCTTCTTCTAGGAGACTAAGCATCTCGAATTGGGTCCATAAAAACATGAGTCTAAAATCTTGTGGCTGCTGCCCTTAGAACCTGTTGCACGTACGAGCTATCTGTACATTATGAATTCCTTATATGTCTAAAAATGCTAATCATAATGCCATAGTGAGTGGAGTGCTATTAGCTTATCCATTTGGAATTGTGTTCGTGTCAGGAAATCAATAACTGGGCATATTGGATCTCCACCGAATCAGTAGAATGGCGTCCGGTGAATGGCATTGTCAGCATAGAAACTTTCTTAAGAACGAGTATCATGAAAAAGATAACGAGTACGTGCCTGAAACAGGGTGCCTTTCAATCGTTGTTCTTGGTGCATCAGGGGATCTTGCAAAGAAAAAGACCTTCCCTGCACTTTTTAATCTTTACCGGCAGGTATATGTATTACTGTTCTGGTTTATGTTCTTTCGAGAGTATGCTCATGCAAGTTTGTGTTTGGTGCTTCGTTATTGTTTCTAAAATGAAGTTTCACTAATTCATATATTTGTTAGTGGCTATCATTTATTCTGCTCACATATTCTCATGGAACATTGTGCAGAGGCTACTTAAAGTGTCTTTTAACTTAACGACTTATCTCTCATAGTGGTTTGGGTTTTAATGCTGCAACCAGGGATTTTTGCCATCGAATGAAGTTCACATTTTTGGTTATGCAAGGAGCAAGATGGCTGATGATGACTTAAGAGATCGAATAAGGGGGTACAGTTTCTGTAGTCCTTTCTCATGTCCCTTGTGAAACTAAATTAAATTAAACACTTATAAATTTCTTCAAGGATTTCACCGTCCTGCTTCTTTTAATTCATTACCTTGTATTGTGTCAAAACTAACCTTTTATTTCTTTTCTGAAGGTATCTTTCTCAAAGCAAAGAAGATATTGATGATATTTCAAGCTTTCTCCAGTTGGTTAGTAGTTGCTGGCTGCTTATCCTTTCTTATGTTTAACTCGAAATGATTGTGTGAGTGTTGGCAATCTCTAAAAAAGGCGAATTCTCAATTTTCCTTCACAAAATGTGCAAAGGAAAATTGACAAATCAGTTTTTTTTAGAGGTTGCAAACACTCTTTAAGTATTATCGCCATATTTAATCTGACTTTGTGGATGCAGATTAAATATCTAAGTGGTGCTTATGATGATCCGAAGGGCTTTCAAACATTAGATAAGGCGATATCTGAGTACGAGGTATCGAAAAGCAGTATGGAAGGATCATCTCGTAGGCTTTTCTACCTTGCACTCCCTCCGTCTGTATATCCCCAAGTCTGCAAAATGATCAAGAATTATTCCATGAATAGATGTATGTATTCTTTCAAGAATTAGTTTCAAGAGATGCCCATTCCTGATTCATTTTCTTTCTTTATGAAATCAAATGTTCATCGTGGTGAGCTTCAATCACTAGTTTAAATTATCAATGTCAAGTTATTTGCTTGAATCATTATAATGTGAACCTCGGCACTTAGACAAATGTCTGTTATTTGCATCCTAGAAGACACTGTTCTTTTACTGGTACACTTTGTTTTACAATAGCTACTGGCAACATTGTTAGCTTGTTGTGTTGTTTATGGAAAAGTCTAGCACCCATTTATCGCCAGAAACAGACTCCTTTGTGATTAGCTGTCCATAAATGGGTTATGTTGCGAATCCGGACTATATGCAGACCAGGAACTGATCATTATGATGGTGTTTACCTTGTCATGAATCGAGATATGATTTCTTGATACAATACTTTGCAGCCGATCATGGTGGATGGACGCGCATCGTTGTCGAGAAGCCCTTTGGCAAGGATTTGACTTCAGCAGAGGAACTGAGCTCCCAGATAGGAGAATTGTTCGAGGAACCTCAGATTTTTCGTATTGATCATTATCTCGGAAAGGAATTGGTGCAAAACTTGGTAATACAATCACATGAATAATCTGATGCTAACTATTTCCTGCTAGTTAATTTAATATATCATCCAGCCGTGAATTAAGACATATCATCACTGTATATTGTTGATTGTCCACAGTTGGTACTTCGTTTTGCAAACCGTTTATTTTTGCCTCTTTGGAATCGTGACCACATTGCTAATGTTCAGGTCAGGCCTGTGGGGTGTTCTCTAGATATGGTATACTCTTTTTGATGTGATTTTCCTCAACTGACTGAGGTTATTTGTTTTCTCCAGATTGTGTTTAGAGAAGATTTCGGAACAGATGGCCGTGGTGGGTATTTTGATGAATATGGGTATGTTCTTAGTTTGGCTGTGATTTTCTGTTGAAATCTTTCACTAGGAAGCATGAATTCGTTTTTAAATTCAATATGTTTGGATGAATAAGTTATTTTTATGTTTGTTGTGGTTTTTCAAGATTGAAAGTGTTTGTATTTAAACACATTGATTACTTATTTCCTGGCAGAATTATTCGTGACATTATCCAGAATCACCTGTTACAGGTTAGGCATGTTATGCTCGAATGATTCCCTTTGTTCCGTCATGAGTCATAAACTGGGAACACTTTTCTTTTATCACATATGACAGGAAACTTTCAACTGTCACCTTTGAGCATCAATTCTGAACTGTGGAAAAAAATTTGCAGGTTCTTTGCCTGGTTTCTATGGAGAAGCCAATTTCTCTTAATCCCGAGCATATCCGAGATGAGAAAGTGAAGGTATCTGTTATCCTCTCTAGAAGAAGGCACTAACATTAGGAATCTCATTATTTTGTTCAATACAGCTGTAACTGGATTACTCAACCAATGTATCTTCCGTGGAGGATGTGCTCTCTAAGCAAGAAAGAATCCTTAAAATACCTCTTTCGAGTTCGATGGTTCCATTAACGTGTTTTGTTCTTCCTGCCTGCTTATCTGCTACACAGGTTCTCCAATCTGTGCTTCCAATCAAAGATGAAGAGGTGATCCTTGGACAGTATGATGGATACAAAGACGATCCAACAGTTCCAGACAACTCAAACACTCCTACTTTCGCTACTGTAGTTCTACGTATACACAATGAAAGATGGGAGGGTAAGATTTAATACGGCGTATCACTGTTTATGTTAAGGCAAGAAAAAATCTTGAATTTCAGAAAGTAAATATATATTATATACCCCTTCAATCTAATGCTGAAAATGAGTTCATGTTGTAGGTGTTCCTTTCATCCTCAAAGCTGGGAAAGCTCTGAATTCAAGAAAAGCAGAGATACGTGTTCAATTCAAGGATGTCCCTGGTGATATATTTAAATGTATGTTTCGAACTCTGAATTCTGTACTCGGCTGAAAAGAGCAAGTATCCGCTTTTTCGAACCAACCACGTCTGTACCTTTCTAATTTGGCTATGAAAACTTGACATATCAAGGCCAAAAGCAGGGAAGAAACGAATTCGTGATACGCTTACAACCTTCCGAGGCCATGTACATGAAGCTAACAGTGAGTATAACTTTTCATTGTTAAAGCGTCCCAGAGCTCCCCAATACTCCCTGGCCATTATGAGATAATGGTGGGGATAGCATTAACCAATCTTTGATCTCTACTTCGACTGCATTTCTTTCCTGCTGCAGGTCAAGCAGCCTGCGCTGGAAATGTCTACCACTCAAAGTGAACTAGATCTGTCTTACAAGCAACGCTACCAAGATATTGTCATTCCAGAAGCTTATGAGCGACTTATTCTCGACACGTACCATCATCTAATCCACTGCTGATTTGTTTGTTTGTGTTTTTCTTTTTCAGTTTTACACATGCTGCTTTTGTTTATTCTTTCATGAATTGCATCCCTCCATCCCTATATGTTTCATTTACAGCATTAGAGGTGATCAACAGCATTTCGTTCGCAGAGACGAATTGAAGGTAGTGGAAAATATGAACATGTTCTCTCATTTTGAAGTTAATGTACCAAAGTAAATGAATGTTTTTGGATCAATGTTTTAGGCTGCGTGGGAGATATTTACACCTCTGCTTAGCCAAATAGATGGTGGAGCCTTAAGGCCGGTTATGTACAAGCTGGGCAGCAGAGGACCGGCTGAAGCTGATAAACTGTTGGAAAGGGCTGGTTATGTGCACACAGAAGGATATGTATGGTGATGCAGATGCTAGACCTTTCAATGTTCTAGTGAAGAACAGATTTTTATGACCAACTAATTATGCAGTTATATTTAAGATTGAATATTTTGAACCCAACATTGTTAAAACAACTAGTACTAATTCCACACTCAAAATAAAACATTCATATATGTCCATAAATTCATTGTTTAAAATTCTTTTTCATGACTTCAATTGTTTTGTATTTTTTTTATTGCTTATTTTCTCTTTTGTTGGAGATGCAGGTATAGTTAGTCAATGTAAGATTTAAGTTTGCTATATATTAAAACTAATGTTGGATAATTTATAAGTTTTAGTGAAGATAATAAGAGATTTATTAAATCAGTTCAAGGATTTATCAACCAGAACAAGACGGAGTTTACTGCGTTGATTATGGAAACCAGATCAGAACTAAGCTGGTGTACAAGCGCTAAGCTGGTTAAGGACAAACCAGCTCAAAGACTCAGAGATGTTAGCTAAGCTGATTAAAGTCAAATCAGTTCAGACAATTTAACCAAGCTGGTTAAGGACAAACCAGCTCGAAAGAACAGAACAAGTATCTAAACAGGTTATCAGTTGAAAGAAGAGCATATTGAGTTTAGATCAGTTTACAAGAGCAGAGTTTATCCAGACAGAACAGTAGAACACATTTTGTATTCGAACAGTTAAGTAAACAGCTCATAGCAGAACTAGTTCAGGGATAACGTTAGTGAAAGACAAGCCAGACTCTTTTAGAAGACATGGATGCAATCAAGAAGACTTGTGTTTCTATAGAAGAAGACAGTTGTGAACGAAAATTATAATCTGGTTTAGTACAGAGCATATTAGAAGCAGAATAGCTTGAACCAGATTAGAGAAGTTCAACGCACAGACCAGATCGAGAAACCAGCCGAGTAAAGAAAACTTAGCAAAATGGATTTAGATTATTTTGAGGTTTCCTACAGATTGATGTGAAGTGTTTGACTTCTCTGTATCGATTTGTAGTCGTTGGAACTACTTTGAGCTAATCCTAGATATACAGAGATTTGTTTTGAGCAAAGGACTGCGTAAAGGTTGCTAAAAGAGGAAATGCATTTATTGTACGTGTACGTGAACAGTACAAGCACTTAAGACGCCGCAAACATCTCACATTGGATACATACGACGTGTCTACTGGTAACATTATCGTTGTATCCAAATGGTATAAATTAAAGAGCAGATCAGTTTGAGAAGACTCTACAATCCATACTCTCTCGACAATCCTACGAACTCTGAAACAAACAACTTACGAACAGTTGTGAAAGCAAACAGAGTTCATCCTCAAACCAGCTCAGAGCTAGTGACACACACACGCAGATTGTTTTATCAATTCTTGTGTCACACAATCTTTGTATCACACTCTGTAGTATCGAGTTTCCTTATAAATCATAAACAGAATGTTGAGTGCTAGAATAGCAAACCAGCTTAGAGCTGTGTTCATTGTACTGTAGAATAGATCGCGAGTCTGTGTTTGTTTCTAAGTGTACTAGGAGTTCTTGCAGCTGCTGGCTGTCGGATCAGGTTTGTACAAGGAGATGTACAAATCAAATCTTCTAGTGGAAATCCTTCCTGTTGAGGAAGAAGAGAAGACGTAGGAGATTAAACTCCGAGCTTCCATAAACAAATTCTAATCTCTTATCTTTTACGATTACACAATTCATAACTGTTCATTGTTGATTTGGGTTCTTTCCGCATAATTTATTTTGTTACCCAAGACAACAGATTATCATTGAGATCCTCCAAGTTGGTAAATCGGATTAGAGGTTAGCTTCGAGCTGTTAAAATATTTTTAAACCAGATTTTCATTAAAATTAGCAAAGGATTTCATTCACCCCCCCTCCGAATTCCCGAGCTGTATTCTCGATCCCAACAAGTGGTATCAGAGCTCGGTATCTCAGTGTTTGAACAGTGTTATCATTTGCATTTATTAATTATGTCGATCTCTCACAAAAAAATTCATATGTTTTCTAAGGAAGAGTACGACGTCTGGAAGATTCGTACAAGCGCATCTAGCAGCTCGGGACGATGACATGTGGTTTGTTATAACTGACGGTCCCAGAAAGATTATGAAGCCGAATACTGCATTAGCTATAACTGCGGGTGCTGCTCAGTGGGTTGAGAAGCCCAGGATGGAGTGAACGTCGGAAGATAAAAAGAAAGACCAATTTGGACAATGTGACCAAGGATATTCTGTATAAGACGTTGGACAACAAAATGTTCAGCAAGATCCAAACGTGCACAACGGCCAAAGAGACATGGGAAAAACTAACTCAAATTTGCGAAGGCAATGAGGAGACCAAGGAGAACAAGCTGACCGTGGCCCTCCAAAAATTTGAGCTGATCAGGATGAAGTCTGAGGAGACTATGGGAGAGTTCGATGAACGGTTCAGCTCGTCGGTGATGAGATGGCAAGATTTGGTAAAGAATATAGCAACATGGAGCTAGCCCTGAAAGTGATGAGAGCACGGCACAAGGAGTGGGATGTGAAGGGATGGCCATGCGAGAATCTAAATATCTGAACAAGCTGGAGCTGCATGACCTCTTCGCAAACCTGAAGGCATATGAGTTTGAGCTAGAAACAGGATGTCAGGCCCCGTGCTAATTACTATCGCTTAACACATAATAACCGCATAATCACGGAAGCTTAAAAATCAGGGCTTAAAAATTTTTCGAAATGACATGGGCCTGAACTTCAAATCATACATTCAAAATATTCAATACTCAAAATATGAGTTAACTCAAACTCATAAAACAGGTAACCACATAATTCAATTCAAAATACAGATCCCCAAATACAATAAAACACGGGGCATCCCCCGGTTCAATACATATCATAAATAACTGGGACTCAGGGATGAGGGGATCGACCAGCTGAACTTCCACTCTGCCCAGCTTGGTTACCTAAAGCTCCTGCAAATGGGCACGCAGACCCAAACAAGACAAAGCAGGAAAAACATGCAACATGCTACAAATCGATGCTATGAATGCATGAGGGCTATCAAGAAATCGGATAGCTAGACCAGTCTATCAACTGGCAACTCAAATCAGCCTCTATACCACGGTCTATCAACCGGGAAATCATCGGTCCGTGATCATCGGGGCCCGTCAGCCCATCACAGCGCGGTGGTAGACACTCGAATCCGGTAGTCACCACTCCGACGATAGCGTTGGACTTTTCGGGCACGACTCAACAGTCGGCCAGTCACAACGTGGCACCCAATCAGGTAATCAAATCAATCTGTCAATTCAGGCTCAAGATGTATGCATGAATGCCATTCGATATCAATGCATAAAGCATACAATTCATAATACGTGAAACAAAGTAGAACTCAATCAATTCCACAATTCAATTTCACGTAAGCCATATAACCGCAATTCACAACATTAATCACAGCATGTTCACGCCTACAGCTGCTAAGGGCTGCTCAATTCGTACCTCAATTCCTCAATTTACCTAACAGGTTCTCCTGGCTCAATCACGCAGTAGGAACTTCCTGGAA